>KZ653110.1:48407-66429 GCA_001010745.2 Gerris buenoi | reverse complement strand
ATATATATATATATATATATATATATATGTGTGGGTGTGTGTGTGTGTGTGTTTACATTTATATAACTCCAACGTCAGAATTTAAACCACAGACCTCTGTATTTCTTGCCTAGAGCTCTACTATTTAAACTACTCAAAAGAATACTTTCTCTCTGTCCAAAGCAATAGACAGATCAGTTTTCTGACTTGACAGTCTCTTATGTTGTTACAAAATAATCTAATTAAGCTTTAGATTAAAGTCAAAGTTATACCCAGTAGAGAAACATTATTAGATATGTCTTGCGTGCTGTATCTTTAACTAATTGGACTCCTATCATCTAATTATTTCTGTTTGTATCAACTAACATGGGACTATCCAATTTACTTTAATCAACCATATAAATGGATATGAAATACGATCTTAAGAACATTTCTAATAAATTACTTTACATGACTGTTTATCAAAATTACACATGATGTGATAAAGAATTACATCTTATTGGTTATTTTATTTTCATTATCAGCTGATTTTAAATATACCTATAATTTCAATAAAAATAAACTTTCTACCTCACGAGTTAAAAATATAATTTAATTTTAGACTTCAATACTCCTTATAATTCTAAGTTCATGGTTCACATATTAAATGAAATAATATTTACTCTTAAATATAATTTATTCACAATACATAATATAGATAACGAATAAATCAGCTGATTATGTAAATCAAATTAATCTATGTGTATTGATCATTGCATTTCTTATTGACATTTCATGAACATTCACAACTATACGGTCCAAGAAAAAACTGTATTGACCTTGGTTGATCTAGTTCAAGGTGATTTATCATATTCCATCTTGTTCAAGGTGTTTTATTATATTCCATCTTGTTCAAGGTGATTCAGTGATTCATCATATTCCATCTTGTCCAAGGTGTTTTATCATATTCCATTAGTTCAAGGTGTTTTATCATATTTCATCTTGTTCAATGTGTGTCAATTAGATGGAATATGATAAAACACCTTGAAGTAGATGTAATATGGCAAAACATCTTGAACAAGATGGAATATGATAAAACAATTTGAACTAGATTGAGTATGATAAAAGACGGTGAATTATATGAAACGCTTTGAACAAGATGTAATAAGATGAAACTCCTTGAACTAGATGGAATGTGATATAACACAATCGTTCCTCCCTTTAATAAAGGGATTATAATATAGAAAAATGTAGTTTGATGTACTAACCACAGTGACAGCATCGTTAAGTAGTGATTCTCCGAAGACTACGATGTAGAGGATCTCGTTAACATGTATTTCTTCGAAGACAGCTAGAACAGCCACCGGATCTACAGCTGATATAAGAGCAGAGAATAACAAGATATCGAGTAGAGGTACTTCACAGCCAAACAAACCTGTCATACCAACTCCCCACAGACTTAGACCTGAAACAGTACATAAGTTAACGATTCATTAATTAAGACCTCATTAATATTCAAAGGGTTTTGTATTGAAACAGAGTCTATGTGGTAAGTTTAAACTGGATTGGATGACTGGAAGATGGTTAATTAGCTCTCAAAAGATGTTTACTATAGAAAACAGACAAGAAAGCCACCGACAGACAAAAAACAAAAGTGAAGTTATTATAAAGGATTTGGAAAGAAAGCCGTCTCTACTTATCTTACTTGTCTTATCTTATCTTATCTTTACTTGTCTTACTTAGTAACCTTATTGTACAATATCAACTTTGAAACACTCTTAATAATCTTCAGTGCCTGACAAAAGAAATTGATCCATAAAAATAGTATAATACATAAGTTAAAATCCTGAAGATACTGCCACCGGTACTGGGGACGCAATACTAGATAAATAGAAAAAAAAACGTCTCTCCACGGAATATAATACTTGTTAATTTATCAAAGCAGCTTTCAGCTTTTATAAAGCCATCATCAGTGCTTATTAACAAACACTATTGTTCACTATTTTAACGCTTAGGCACTGATGATGGCTTTATAAAAGCTGAAATCTGCTTTGATAAATAAACAAGTAGTATCTTCCGTGGAGAAACTGCTTCTTTGTATTTATTGAGATTACCTATATCAACAATACTAGAGTTCTTGTAACCTGTAACCTAGAGTTTCATTAAACATTAGGCAGGTTCCGCTTTTGGTCAAATGGTTGCATGCAATTTTTGTTTCTCGCAATCTGTTTCCTCGATGTCCACCCTGCTTCAAGCAACCAATTCGCATCTCAACACCTAAGTCCCATTGGTAAACATAACAATATAAAATATCTATACATAATCGACGCGCATTATACTGGCCGCTTAATTATCCCCGGCATTGATGATGGGTTTTTTTTATAGTTAATAAATAGCCTTATTTTTATAGTTATGTTTTCCTATAGAACAAAAAGATTCTTAAATTTAAGCAATTTGATCGTTTTCCAGCAGTGAACTCAAATTTTGAAAAAGGGAATTCAGTTAATTGTCAATAAAACCCTCATAACTATTACTTTATCAGTTCTGCACTGAACAATTTCGATTACTTTAGTTGGTCAGCATGTGTGAACTAATACTGTTCAAAGCTGTACTTCAAAGTAGTTCAGTTGAGTTTAAGTTTATGTTTATATCATCTGTAAACGGCAGTAATTATTAGGGACATTATATTTTCACAAATCAATCATAATGACGCTTGTCAAACAAAAGTTTGACAAGAAAGTTTGATCAAAAGTTTGTCAAGTAAGTTTGATGTCCTGTGTAAACCACATCAAGCCAACTCACAAACTTCACTCACACACAGTCAAACTTACTTGTCAAACTGGCTTGAAAAGCCAAGTTTGTTCGTGAATTAGGGCTTTTAGGCATGTACTAAATATCATTTCACTTCAGTTTAATCTAATCGGAAATACCCAATCTGTTCAACCTACAGAATGCTGAAGCTTCAGTATTCTATAGGTAGTCGGGAACTGGGTTTAAATATGATTACAAAATGTTTATCTCTTAAAAACTTTAATGGTTTATAAAAAGATAAAAGTTGCATGTACGGTACGAGTATTTCCAACATAATCAATATCTTGATATATATATTATAATATATATTTTTGGGTAATATATAAAAAGATTATATATGTTCCTAGAGAATCAGCCCATTGTACCTTAATACCCTCGGCTTTAAGCAAAATTGAACTATAAACCCTTTATACAATTTTATTGTAGGGTTTCTTTCATATCCATAAAAATATTTTTATGACATTTCCACGTCTTGGAAATATAGAAGAGAGTATATAAACATTAATTTTTATATATATTTGAATTATTAAAATTTAGATCTGATACAGCGGATGATTTGAATATAATATTGTTAATTTTATAATATATTTATTTTGTTTTAACTTCTTTGCTTAAGGGTATTATTTTAATTCTGATAGTTTCCATTCAGCATTTTTGTGCATTGTTACCACGGAAAGCATACTCCATCTTTGTGCACTATCATCATGGAAAGTATTCTCCATCCTCTTGCACTATTATCACGGAAAGTATTCTCCATCTTTGTGCACTATTATCACGGAAAGTATTCTCAATCTTTGTGCACTATTATCACAGAAAGTATTCTCAATCTTTGTGCACTATTATCACAGAAAGTATTCTCTATCCTCTTGCACTATTATCACGGAAAGTATTCTCAATCTTTGTGCACTATTATCACAGAAAGTATTCTCTATCCTCTTGCACTATTATCACGGAAAGTATTCTCAATCTTTGTGCACTATTATCACGAAAAGTATTCTCAATCTTTGTGCACTATTATCACGGAAAGTATTCTCAATCTTTGTGCACTATTATCACGGAAAGTATTCTCCATCCTTGTGCACTATTATCACGAAAGCCTACTCTATCTTTGCGCACAATTATGATTAAAAGTATACTTTTCTCCGGGTACGTGACTTATATACGTTAATTTTTTAAAATTTAAATATAAATTAATGACCCTACATTAGTTTCACAAATTTATAACTGGACTTCATTAATTTGAATATTATATATAAATCTGCATTTAGAACATTTAACTAAACCCTCTCTGTAGCTTTTATACCTAAACTAATTTATCTTTCTGTTGAAAAACATTTGAAGCAAAGAGAGTTATCATAGAGTAAATAATTAAATGTATTTTCCTAAAATAACTAAAAGGTAACACTGTTTTCCATATATTTTCCTCTTTTAACTTTTAATTTTACCTCGTTTTTAAAAATCAGAAACTATTTGATAAATAGGTCAACTGTATGTATTTTTTTTCTCGTTTTTAATTTGAGTTTATAGGTATATTTTTATTTGTGTATAAGAAGCTATAGAAAGCTAAATAACTTGTTTAATATAATATAAGAGGTTACATTAAATTTTAATTACATACACTACTACATTTTGCACATGTACATTTACTAGTATATTTTAGTTAAATTAATTTTAATTATCTTTAATGTGAAAACGAAAAGGAGATGAGATGGTGTCTGTGAATTAATTTATAGTTTCATTATAAGGTAGAGTAAAGTGGAAGAAGGACAAACATCTTCGTATCGGTGGCGACAGAGGTCAGTAAACAATCAGTTAAGATGGTTGAAATTAGTGCAGATACGTTTAAAAAGAAAATCCACATTGTGTAGGTAAACTAATATTAAGACTGGTCGTTAGTTTTAGCATATTTATTATATTGGTGAGGTTGTGAGTTCAATCCCTAGTTGAGCTACTTATTTTTGACATTTTTGCTTTGGAACGTATTAGATTTTCTTAAATTAAGTTTCATAAAATGATAAAAAATGTCATGTTAATCTATCAAATAATCCATATCATACATACTGAGCTAATTTTAACTGATTAATAATGATAAACAAGATAATCTCATTAAATATAATAAAATATGTTATTGTATTACCTATACTTCTTAGTGCATGTCATTCTATGTTTATTCATAGAATTATGTACATGCACATATTATGTATAATGCTGTAGGTAACTATAAATGAGGCTAACAGTACATATGAGCATAAAAATATCATAAAGTCAGAGTAATTTTAATCTCAGTATTGTTAATAAAGCATAATTTATTAATGTATTTCCCGAGGAATATTTAATATTTCCCCTTAGTGACATTGTTCGTTTCAATTTGATAAATGCATTGTCGATGGTGTTTACCATTCTGTCGCACATAAATTTTGCCATTTTAAAAGATATACGAGTTTACAGATCAATAAGAGAAGTTATAAAATGGTAGTTTTATGTTAAACTTTGTGTGTGTTAAAAACGAATCTAATTCATTTAGCCTCTCTGTTTTTGTTGAGATTGTTTTGTTTGAAAGCCATTTAAAGGTTAAAGAGGTCAGGGTTATGCATTGTGTTTGTTAGTGGAAAGGGCTACGATGGAAAAGGAAGTAAAAAGAGAGGGTTAGAGATGGTGCCATTGAATTGGTTTATAGTTTTATTGTAAGGTAGAGTAGTACTAGTTTCGATCCCACAGAGTTGGAGAAGCGACTAGACGATGCCTTATAGTCTTCTCCCGCTAAAACACTTTACTCCCATACGCCAAAAGTATAAATTTCCTTTGCTTTCAACTTACTCCTTGTAATCTTCCCTTAGATGATTGCCCCCTTGTATAAAGAATCTTATCAGTAAAGGGGACGAGGACGAACTACTTGACTTGTTTTTCTTCTCTTGTACTTTATTTAAAATTTTATATGAGGACATGAAGATAAAATAAAGTACACAAAAAGAATAAAAGATTAAAAATGTAACTTTTAATATANAAAGTTTAAACGGTAATTTTATACATTATTTGATTAGTTAGTTCTAAGTATTTTAGTTTCGTAAAATCTTGAAAACTTTAGTTCAAGGTTTTTAATAACTTTAAAATCAAGATGGTGTTTTTAGAAGTATGTAACACTTAATAGGAATTAACATCGTAAAAAGCAACTAATTTTAATAAAATTTTAAAAGAAAGTAGTAAAGTATATCGAAAATAAAGAAAAAGAAAACTATTGATTTTTGAAATTAAGTATAACAGTTATATCAGAGTAACAGTTCATCTTAGAGCTTCAAAGACAGCAATCATTTACGTTCGCTTCTCAGAGTGGTAAGAGTTGTTTTACATTAGTAAAAACGGTACTTCTTCTGATTATTACTCCTCTATATTGCTTTAGAATATAAATGATTGATTAAATAACAATTAAGAAGAAGGGATGTTTAGTGTTTAGCCCAATGTAATTTGGGACAAAGGAATATCACACGTGTTTTTATAATGGGTGTAAAATGAGTAATGTTCTAAAGAAGAACATTCCATGCACCTTTTTTTAGATTGTTACTACCACTTGTTATGTTGGCTCGGCGTAGGTGGTATATAGGTCCAGAGTTGGGTGGGCATCGTCGGACCCCTGATAAGTCGGACGCGACGAAACAATGCAGGACATGGCGTAATGCCGAGCCAACATCTTTTTGACGTAATGTCTGATAATGGAACAGTTTCTNGAACCTCGAGAAAAATGTTATTAAATAAAATCCTATTTTTTGTTCCCATCTTTTATTGTAGTAGAAAGGATGAATAACAAAATCTCTTTTCAGTACTCCATCGTGGACCAATATTCTATACTTATATAATCCAAATAACATTGACTGAAAATGTGAATCATCAGTATTTCTTTTAAAGTCAGTAACCTATTTACGCCCAAAAAGGTATAGTCATTGGACTAACTTTTTTTCGCATGATGAACAAGCCAAATAAGCTGTATAATTGTAGTTGTGTTAATATACTCATAAATATAATATAATTGTAGTTGTTTTAAACAATAAAATGAAAAAGAAGAAGTTATCTAAGGACCAGATTTGGCCAATTTACACCAGATATGTCAGAGTTTAGACTTAATCTTCAGGTGTTGTTGCACGTGCGCGCTAATCAGTCGGCCATATTACACCTGATATATCAGAATTTAGACCTAATCTTCAGGTGTTGTTGCACGTGGCCGCAAACCATTCTGCCACTTTACACCAGATATATCAGAATTTAGACCTAATCTTCAGGTGTTGTTGCACGTGGCCGCAAACCATTCGGCCACTTTACACCAGATATGTCAGAGTTTAGACCTAATCTTCAGGTGTTATTGCACGTGCACGCTAACCAGTCGGACAAGTTACACCAGATATGTCAGAATTTAGACCTAATCTTCAGGTGTTGCTGCATGTGCACGCTAACCATTTGGTCACTTCACTGCAGATATGTCAGAGTTTAGACCTAATCGTCTTTGTTGCACGTGCACGCAAACCATTTGGCCAATGAAATAATTAATCATTTATCTAAAATTACAATCGAAACAATGACTGCTTTTAAATGTCTTAATCATGAAAGCTTACATCAAATAAACATGACTGCATTTTGTAAGGATTCCATATTGCAGATACCTAAATACCATAACTTCTTACGTGTAAAGAGCAAAGTAATAAAAACTAGTTATACAACTAACCGTTTCAATAACTTTACCAAAGACGCGTTATTAAATTTATAACGATGCCTCTAAAAGCCAAGTATAATAAAATGTCTACCTAGCCAAATTAATTATCCATTATATAATTTTGGATTTGTTATTAAATAGTTTTTAAGGGTGCAAAACCTTGATAGAAAGTTTAAACGGTAATTTTATACATTATTTGATTAGTTAGTTCTAAGTATTTTAGTTTCGTAAAATCTTGAAAACTTTAGTTCAAGGTTTTTAATAACTTTAAAATCAAGATGGTGTTTTTAGAAGTATGTAACACTTAATAGGAATTAACATCGTAAAAAGCAACTGAATCTTTTCAAAATTAATTATTTGTAATGGTTAAAAGTTTTTAATGTTTTAGTTAAATTAAATCTGAAGTTATTTTTATGCCCGATGCATTACTAATTCAGAGAAAAGAATTCTTGATTTGTTGGATCTATTAAGGATATTAAAGCCTCACTGTTGCAATATTTCCTCTTTGGATCTTTCTAAAGCTGTTTAGACAATTACATCGGGATGGTTGTTATTAAAAATTCTTGTAAGAACGTTGAGTATTTGTTTAAATCGTTGTGATTCTCGTCATTTCACCTGAATAAAGGTTTTGTTATGTGATTGAAAGACCGCATTTCTACAAATTTTTAACTCCAACTGCTCTTTCCACACTTTCACCATTTGTTTTATTTCCACTAATTGCGATCAGAAAATGGAAAAAGTAAAAGATTGGAAATTATAATTATAAATGCGATCTTTCAAAAATATACAGAAAAAAAAAATTAACAGAAACAGATGATATTCAGGTGAAATGACAGGAATCACAAAGAGTCAAACAAATTTACAACGTTCAAACAAGAATTTTTAGAACAACCATCACGATGTAATTGTCAGCTTGAGAATGATTCAAGGAGGGAGCGAAATATTGGAAATTTGAGGCTTTTATTTCCTTAACAGACCCAACTACTAAAGAATTGAAAACCACAAGGAACACATTCTATTAATTTGCGTTTGTCAAAAGTATGTACATTGTTCAGCAATTGCCCACAGACGGTTCCGTATTAATTTTAACCATATGTGGATATCATATATAACTAAATTGATAGTTTTGTTCATGCCAACAAATAAAATAAAAACAGGGGAGAAATAAAATAAATTAGACATTAGACAATAGTGAATGGGCCGTAAATATAAAACACCATTTAAGTGCTTTATAGGACGAGAGGAAGCTTTGTGCCACTAATTGGCAGACTATTTTTATGTGTACATAGATACTTGACTAATATTTATAAATGACACAAAATTAATATTGAAAAGAAATTGGCTGATAAATCACTTACCGATAGTTAACGTGTTAAATATGGTGCCGAGAACGGCGAACATGAGAATAGTTCCTAGGTGTCCGAAGAACAGTCGATTAGGCATGAAGTAACCTGCGTCCAATATGATAGGTGGTAGCATGTAAAGGAAGAACGTGTTGGGAGTCAAGGGCTGAACATGAAGTGAACTGGCCATGTACAGGAATATGCCTATAAGAACGCCGACGGCGATCAGTAAGCATGATTCCGGGAACATCTGATTCAACTTCGGGCTCATGTGAAAACCTGTAACAGACAAAGATACATACAAATTAAGTTATGTTTGGAGCAACAAATAATGCATCATTACTAGTTTAGCAAATAGCTTGGTTCATAGGCGTGTAAGGCAATAGATGACAATGACTTATATGCGGTTTCCATGTATGAGGTCTGATCTAAAGGTCAATTACAATGTTCCAGGACTTGATTGACAACATTAACAGGTCTGATCAAAAAGTTCCTGGAAATTGATTAGCAGGTTATTCGACTAACAGGTTATCGATTAACAGTTTATTCGACATAGCTCCCTTCTTGCAAGTTATACATTTTTCCCACTGCTGTTTCCATTGCTTGAAGCATTTTGAAAATTCCTCTTCTGCAATGCTTATTAACTACATCAGTAAAATTTCTTAAATTTCTTCGGTCGTGTCAGATCGCCGTCCTTTTATCAAGTACTTAAGCTTTAGATACAGGAAAAAGTTGTTAGGAGCTAGATTAGGTGCATAGGGAGGAAAGGTGATAACTGCCATGCTGTTTTTAGTCGCAAATGAGCAAGGCAAAATGGGAGGGTGAATTGTCGCGACGCACTTCCCACTTTGTCACAGTTTTCAAGAAGTTTCCTTCGGCGCATGTGCAGTTTCTGTACACCAAGGTCATACGAGGGTGTTTACTAGGGCTGCACTGCTTTGGATGTATCGGCAGTCGAGTGTGATGGTCTTCCTGAACGAACATGTCTTTTCTCGCTTTCCAACCTTCTTTATACCTTCTTTGTCATTTATTCAACATAAACGGCTGAAACATTCATCCCTGAAAGCCTTCCCTATCATTTTAAAAGTTTCCATGCACATTTTTCCGAACAATTTTGCAGCAAAGAATGTTATCATCATTCAGCAGACGGGCCTTTCTCGGGAACCACCCTTACTTTTCTGAACCTTCTATTACCACGCAATTTAAAAAGTCCTGGAACATTTTGATGGTACCTCGACCAACCTCTTCTATTAATGCTGCACTCACTCCTAGTGCCAGTAGTAGAAGGGGGAGAATGAACCTCTTGTTTGATCCCAGTAAAGGATCACAAATTTGGGCCCTGTTTACTAACTCCATATGGAGCTCAAACACTTTACAACAATCAATGTACCACCGAGGTGTGACCCGGTGTGGTAAGAATTAAGCCATGTAAACCAAAGTACCAAGTCGCAGAATCGAACCCGAGACCTCGATCACGGGTTCCTTGATTTATAGATGGTTGAGTAGATTTGGCCAATGCCTTTATGACCATGGCTACTCTAAACTCCCTCATTTGCACCAATTACAAGCTTTTATAAGATAAAATTGTATAATTTATCAGGACAAAGAAATTGTTAATTTTACTCTGATATAAAGGGCTAATAATATCATATCAATCTAGGCTTCACGGTTAAAAATTTGTAATAATGATGAGAGAGGAACACACTTAAAATTTTACCAGAAAGGGCGAAAGATAAATGTGAACTCACACACTCAAACAGTAAGTCAATGTGTTAAGGGATAAATTTATCCCTTTCATTCCAACATCTAAACCCATTTATCATTTTGATCCTTCTGACAGGTTTTCCCTCCATTTTTCGTTCTATTTTTTTGCCCGCGAAATAAAGCCGAGGAGAATAAACGCGGAGCTATTTTTTCACCTCCATACTATTTCTTTAAACAGATCCGCCCTTTAGCTTGATTCCTATTATTTATTTTATTGTTTCTCTTTTTTTTATTTACGCTTTTTTTTACTACCGTTTTCCATTTCTGCCTTTTACTGTCCTGTTAAATTAATGCGATTTTTTTTTTTAAAGAATTTTTCCAGCAAAAGTATGGAAATAAAAGGTAGCATTAAAAAAATATAGTCCTGCTTACTATTTTTACTTTTTTACATTTTTTACCTTGAATATTTAATGAGTATTTTTTTTTTATGTATGAGGCTTTGAAGAAAATAGTTACATAATATTTAATTTTTACTTTCTCGTAAGAATATAAAAGGTTATTTTAAAATGTTGAATATTTTAAATAATAAATCACCTGTATTAGGAGATTTTTTTTTAACATTTATTGACTATTGCAACTACAATTTATTGTTATAAGCAGTAATGATCAGTGTAAAATGGCTTGATATTGGCAGATATAAGAAAGCTATCCAGTGGTAGAGCTTATTGGCTGTGATTATAATTCATTAATTTACATAGCTTAGTTTATTAGGTTAATAAGTCACGAGGCCATTGCCGCTTCAGGCGCCTAGGAGGGTTATCAGGAATGGTTTTGAATGACAGGTTTCGGATAATAGGATTAGTGTGGAAGGAATCTGACTGATGAAAGGATCTGTAGCGGGAAATGGCTAGGTCCAGTCTGAGGCTGAGGTTGTTGTGTAAGGTTTGGTTGGAGACGTAGTAGGGTTCATTTACTATGGTTCTGAGGATATCTTTCTAAGGATTGGATGCGGTAGGAATTAGAACGTTTGGTGTAGCCCCATAATTCGATGAGTACTTTGTTGTTGTTTGTATGAGTACTTTGTTATGAGTGTTGAGTTTTGATTTTTTGTTGAGGAGTCTCTGTAGTAGTTTATATCGTGTGTAGATGCGTTTGCGTATTGTTGTTGTGTGATGTGTTCAAGTAAGATTAGGAGAATTATTTTCAAATTTTGATTAATTGGCCTATGCTACAGTCTTTTTACTTAATTACCAGCCAACGCCCACTTTGGCTATTAAGCCATTTGGTGACACGCTGACTAAAAGGTTTTCCGTATTCTGAACAAATGGATTCGTACCTTTTCCGTAAAATGCCAATAGTTATTATACAACACTTACTAATAAAAAAAATTATGTATTTACGCTTTATATAATTGTGTGAATGTGTCAATATAAAATAAATTTTCCTCACGTTTTCAATTTAAGATCGAAAAATAGTCCCCTTCATTGTTCTACTTTGTAGTCAGTAAGTAAGACTAGAAAGAAAAAAATTTAAAGGGTTAGTTAGACTATAAATTGGTGCTTGGGGAGCCCTTTAAACTATAAAATATTCAGGAGTACAGACCAAACCAAGTCTTTGCCTCACTTATTCATAATAAGGTCCATCCTCGTTTTATTAACCATGCTGGGGCAAACCCTCGTTTTTCCTCATCCTTGCTTTTATAAACGCAGCAGATAATAAAGTTAAATGGCCGCAGAGATTTCGCTACGTATTTCATATGTTAGTAGTAGTTAAGATTTTTTTCAATTTATGGCTTCAATGTTTTTTTTTTTTTGTTCATTTTTAACTTTAATTTGTATAAAATCAGGATTGATTAACATGCTAGTTTTTACATACTTCGTTACCTGATGATTTGATGATGTATTGTAACTCATCTATTTTATAACTACTATAGTAGTAATTCTTTATCCTTTTTCTACAATAATTTGTAATGTAGTGTTTAAATGCTGCATGTCACTTGTAGATGCAACTTATTGGAAAGTACATTATAACAAAGCTCATCTATTTTATAACTAAAGAAGTAATTGTTTATCTTTTTGTACATTTGTTTGTAATTTAGTGCTACATTGCTATGTTACCTGATGATGTAATCTCTATTTGCAACTAATGTAATAAATGTTTATCTTTTTGTACAATAGTTAGTTTGTAATGTAATGTTAAAATGTTTGTCTATATGATGCAGCGGAAATTCTAAACGACTCATCTATTGCACAACTAAAGTATAACCTATAAAGTAATAATGGAATTACCAAGAAGAAAGGCAATTTTATAATGAAAGGTTATTAAGAATAATCCATAGATAAACTTTATAAATGGTACAGATTAAAGCTAATTGCAGCAAATTAAAGATAGTATACCATTAAATATTAGATATTTGAGATTGGCTACAAAGTTACAGTTTAAGTGAGAATTGCTGTTTCTCTTCAGTTTGGAATTGCTTGTTATTATTTATTGATATAGGTTCGAGAGAATAGCTTGTTGCTTTAAATAAATATTAGTATTATAGTTAAAAGCAATTGCTTGTAGTAAAAGGCAACTCAGGGTTTAACTCCCTATTATTTCTTCTTCATTAATTGTTTTTATTAAATCACTTCTATTGTAGTTTGTTAGGATTTCTGTTACAGATTTAATCTACTCGACTGGGTCTTATACTAGAAAAACTGAAACTGACCTGCGAAAAATTGAAATTCTTTGTTTTTCTGTTAAAATACTTTTGGTTCGTTCTGTTTAATCCGAAAAAACAATAACATGTGGAGCCACGTGGCTAGGTTTTTTTTAGGTTATGCACGTGTTTAATTTTTAAAGGTTAACCTCAAAAACTTTACACTTATTATTAAGTATATTGATAAAGGGCAATTTTCTAATTTAAAAGGTGAGACGCAACTCAAAGAAGTGGTGGGACGCAACTCAAAGAAGTGGTGGGACGCAACTCAAAGAAGTGGTGGGACGCAACTCAAAGAAGTGGTGGGACGCAACTTAAAGAAATGGTGGGACGCAAGCCAAAGAAGTGGGGGACGCAAATAAAAGAGGTTATCAACGTAAGCTACGGGTAACATAAAAAGGATTCATGGTTTGTTCTTTAAGTTTTATGTCCTGTGAGTTAATTCCAAAGCTTTTTAAGTAAAAAATTATTATAAAAATATTGAATATAATAGGAGGAAAATTTTTAACTAATTAAATAAATATAAATATTATTAAAATATACAAACCACAATAAAAACAAATGCAAAAGAGAATTATATAAAAAATAATAATTCAAATAAAATTATACAACAAATAAATACGTGACAAAAAAGTATGAATTGATAAGAACCACGTGGCTATTTTCTGAACACGGGATTTCTTTTTTGGTTTATGCACGTGCTTTAATTTTTACTTTCCCATGTAAATGCTGATGGTATACAGTGAAAAGAATGTACGATGCGAGCGATATCTAGCTTATCCATAGTTAACTAACTATTGATAGTAGATGTTGGTAATTCCTAGTATTGTAGATCACAATATTTGATTGGATTATTCATAAAGTGTGGTCCAAACACAGCTACTGCAACCGCTCGCCAGAATGAACCATTCTATCGAATTTGTTTTGTATTAGGCGATATATATTCTGTAAAACATTCGGATGATTGTCCCTATTAAACTTGATAGTTGATATCTTAAAGTATTATGCCTGAGATTGAAATTATTCCTTAATGAATTAAATTGATAAGGATATCTTGCACAGAAAGGACTAGAATGTCTTACAATTAACTAAAGTAAAACATGAAGTAATTTAGGAGTAAAATATGAGGTAACTTAGGAGTAAAACATGAGGTAACTTAGGAGTAAAACATGAGGTAACTTAGGAGTAAAACATGAGGTAACTTAGGAGTAAAACATGAGGTAACTTAGGAGTAAAACATGAGGTAACTTAGGAGTAAAACATGAGGTAACTTAGGAGTAAAACATGAGGTTGATAGCCTCTAGGGAAGTAAATAAAAATAAATATCTACTTGATTAGTTGGGTCTTTTAAGGAAAATTAGAACGCCTCAAATTTGCGATATTTTGATCCCTCCTTGAGAACATTCTGAAGCTGATTGACTAGCTGATTACATTGTCGATTTCGGTGTCTGAGATGGTGTTAAATAATAGTGTAATTGACAGTACCTGATTTCAGGTGAATTGACGAGAATATGTAAGATTTAAATAAGTTATTAACTTGACAATGTAATCAGCTTGAGAATGATCTCAAGGAGGGATCGAAATACCCCAAATATGAGGCGTTCGAATTTTACTTAAAAGACCCAACTAATTAAGAATTTATTCTGAAAAGAAATCTACTAATTTATAAATAAATATATAATTAAATTGCTAATTATGTTCTTTGAGTTTTCCACAATCTCTTTGCCAACAAACTTAATTAAAAAATTAAAAGTAGTTGTTCAAGTTCTTTCAAAGTTGATTGATTTCAAAGACATATTTTCTTTTTAGATTAACTTTTTGTCTCTACTCTAAAAGTTGTTAACAGGTCTTAATTAATTGTTTGTTGTTGATTTAATTGAGTCGGGGTAAATTAAGCGTATGATTTGTTGGACTTAATCGTTACTTTGCTAAGTTCCTTTGGGTTTATATATTAAGTTTTCTATACTTAGAGCCCTTATCGATTTGATCAGGCTTAATTAAGTTTGTTTTTTTAGGTAGGAGGTCGTATTAGAAGGTATTGAGTTAGGAGTAGGAGTATACTCAATTTCACCTGTATCCTTCTTAGCTTAGCGTGACGTCAATTCGTGAGCATACATTGGAACTCGACTATTTTTAGACTTTATCATCTTCCAATATTAAGTTAATTGACTTTTCCCTTTTTATTTTGAAGTATGGAGATATATTGATAAAAAATTTGTTTTTGGGGTCGGAATCTAAACAATTTTTTTTTTATGACACTGTCAGACAATCCTGGTACTTCTTTAGATTGTTACTCCCCTATAATATTTAGAATATAAATAAATTTGACTTAACAACTAATAAGGCAAGGGATGTTTAGTCCAATGTACTTTGGGAAGAACATTCTGTACACCTTCTTTAGATTGTTACTCCCCTATTTTTTCATAAGGGTAGTAAAAATCTAAAGAAGTGCTACAATCCTTAAGACTGTTAAGTATCTTTATGTTATCTTCTTTATAATTGGCCTTAAAAGGGTTATTTAAGTAAATACATTCTCTTCTTAAAAGCTTTATTTCACCCTAAACTTTCGGGCCCCTACAGGCTTTTAACTGAAAGGGATTTCACATGAATCTAATTAGTAAAAATTATCACATCAAATTAAATTGTCCTCAACTGTAAAATATATCGGGAAACCACTTTTACTTCAATCCTCCCTGCTTAAATGCCAGGGAGAGACCTCCTGGGAGGTTAGTTTGTTATAAAAGTTTATGACAATATTGTCTTACTTTCTACAAACCCCTCTAGTAAAACTTATGAAGTGGAATCACAACATAATAGTCAAAACAACCTATTACTTCATTTCATTGATATTTGCATAAGCCCTTTGGCGCCACGGATTATTATTTCGAGGAAACCTGATAAATGCGCTTTCCTCGAAATGATCCGCAGGTCTGACGTCCTCGAATCCATCCATAGGTGTCGCAGTAGGATACTAAAGGAAAACCATTTAAGTATAGGAAGGGTAAGCATTTGAAAGAAATAGTGGGAAAACTCCAGCAGAAATAATGGCTTCCCTGTTTCAAGCACCTTGTGACCACTGGTTAGTTCCTTTTCCCACACAAAATCCCGCCTTTACCGACACCGACACGAAAACATTTCCCGACAATGGTTTGAATCACAAAAAAGACTGAAGAAATACTATTGTAAACCAGCGTTTGTTTCGTTCTTATCAAAGAATATTTTTTTTGGAAAAGAACCAAAATAAATGTTCTTTTAGCCCACGCACTCTTTTATCACCCACACCAAATTTGAGACAGCTCGAAGTTTCTTACTAAGAGGTGAAACAAAATTTGGTTAGGAACAAAGAAAGGCTAATTTTCTCACAAACAACTACTGTACCTTCATCAGCCACACCCACATAACAGAAACCCCAACTGCAGCTGGAATACTGACATAAAAAATCTTAAAAGCTGTCAATAGATTATCCTGACTAAGTTAACCCTGATATTCCATAACCAATCTCTGTCCAAAAAAACCAGAATAAGTATGCAATACATCTCTCCAATCGTTTTTGTTTTCGAGTTTGAACCACCTTTCTTAAAACCCCTAAAGATGCTGATAGAAGTAAAAGAGAAATACTTCTAATATTTGAGGACTAAATCTATGAAAGCGTTCGCCCTTAGTTGTTTACAAACATCTATAAGGCTTGGAAGGAAAACAGTTAGCTCTCTAATGATTAGGGTATAAGCAGCATTGGGCGTTGACACAACTTGGATGTATGGCAGTAACTGGCAGTTATTGGATGTACTGGCAGTAACTGGCTGTTATTGGATGTACTGGCAGTAACTTGGACTGTTATTGGATGTACTGGCAGTAACTTGGACGCAACTTGGATGTATTGCAGTAATTGGATGTATTGGCAGTACCTTGGACACAACTTGAAGTTCAATGCAGATCTCTCACTCTTTTTCCCAGCATCACCTTATAAATGGTTAGCTGCTTATGTGAAGTGGTGATAACTGATTGCAAAGTCAATTACAAGGTCTATACTGCTACTGTCTGTGTCCATCTTTTCATTTTTTAGTTCCTCCATAGCTGTCCACATAGCTGTATAAGACCTTTGGCAGATCTATGCCCTCCATGGAGCTATTGCACAACAGAGTTGGTTAGCAATTGGATCCATCACTGTCTTTGACATACATAAAGGTATTAATTATACATAAATTGGATTATTTATAGAGAAACATGACATTTTCAATTAACAAGGTTTTCTAATATTTTTATAAAAACAATTCTCAGACCTGTCTCGTTCCACTCCTACGTACATCAATTCNGACATTTTATGAAGGTAGATAGTAGATATACGTGTTTCAAAACGGAATGTTGAAAAGGTGACAGGTAGAGAATGTATGACACCATTGAGGTAGTGGGGGAAGGGACTGGAGACGTGACCATTTCATTGAGTACATACCCTAATGTTAGCTTCTAGTTAGACGAAACATAAAAGGTATTTTTATAGAAAAAAGGTTATAGGTCATGTTTTGTTTTCATGTGCTACGGTCATGTTAATGTCAATACATAATTACTAAAATGTAATATGGTGTATTTTTAGTTTGCTTTCATAATTTTTTAATTGTAAAATTTAAATTAACAAAATACTGTCTATACTGTGTTAATGTTATTTTCACAAACTCTTAACATTATCCCCCACCACCCAACAACATTAACCCTTGCTTACACAATGTATATGAATATTTTCAATGTTCCTGTGGGTATTTATCTATACAACTATAGAGCCGCATGGCTGACTCACTGACATTAATATTT
>KZ653110.1:17949-29267 GCA_001010745.2 Gerris buenoi | reverse complement strand
TGTACCCCGTTCCCCTAGGTACAGTTATATTTTTACACTTTACCCCCCTCCTAATGAAAATATGACAAAACTATACATAACAACAATTACTTTACTCTCAAAGGGCTTTTCAACGACATGCATCTTGAAGAGTTAAAAACTATTTTGACTTTTGTACCCCGTATCCCTGTGTACCATTTATTTATTTATTTTTTTTTTTCACCCATCCAAATTCTAAATTAAAATTTTCCTATATTATCATAAGCCAATAAAACTGTTTATTTGAAAATTCGCTCATTAAGTCATGGTGCATGACTGAATTTCCTTTTTTTTAACTATGAGTTGGTTGTTTTCTGTTGAAAAAATTAACTTCAGTCCTTGTCCGTTTCACAATAAAAACTTATGATAAATTTAAGTTGAGTTGTACGTCAAAGCATCTGAATCGTATTGTATCGGACGGACAGAGTGTACACTTTACATGTTTCTGTACACAAATAGATATAAGTTACGTGCGTATTGATATCGACTTTGAAATCGATGTAATCGGATATTTGCCTTTCTTCTAAGTACGATTCTATATTGTAGAAAAATTCACATCGGAGTAATTTTAAGAAATGAGAAAGTATAAGTAGTATCCACTTTCAAATACAATCAACTTAGTAAACTCAAAGAAAAGAGCTATGAAAGAATTAGAGCTACCTGTTGATTATTCAATTCGATTAATAGAAAATTCTTAATTAAACTAGAGGTTTGAGAGGAAACTTAAATGACAGCATACAAAAGTGGTTAAACTTAAAAGACAGTATACAAAAGTGGTCAACTTGAAAAGACAGTATACAAAAGTGGTGAAACTTAAAAGACAGTATACAAAATTAGTCACATTTAAAAGACAGTATACAAAACATAAAAGACAGTATACAAAATAATCACTTTATAAAGTCTAAGTAGGTAGCAGTCAGTATATAATATTAGAAGCAGTAGCCATATTCAAATACAATCAGTGCAACAACCATCCAAAGGGGAAACTCAAAAAAGGAAGCCATCCAAGAATTTTACCTTCAAGAAAGCTGTTCTACTCGATTAATAGAAAATTCCTAATTAATCAAGGAATTCGAAAGAAAACTCAAAAGACAGTATACAAAAGTGGTGATAATTAAAAGACAGTAAACAAAACTAATCAAAATTGTTCTAGCCACTATAAACTAACATATTATTATGTTATACATCTTGTATTCACTATAAAACTATGTAACTGTAATAAAATAGACTGCCAATTAGTGTGGCACATAGCTTCCTCTCATCCTATCACGTACTTTATTGCTTTTACAAGGCATTATTGTTTTACAATTTATTTCATTGTTTACACCGTTTTTTAATATGTAAAAAGTGCTGTAATTTTTTATATGAATTAAAGTATTAATTTAGACAAAGTTAAAGAGTGCAGACGGCTGAAAATAATTTGGGGCTATTTGCAGTCTGCTTTCGACAAATCATCAAAATTTTATAAAAATTATATGAGTATCTTAGAAGATGTAAGTGTGAAATACATTTTTGTTTGTGCACATTTTAAAGAGAAACCAATGTGCGCAGAAGGTTGAAACTTATATGGGACCAACATGAGCCAATTATGACCTTCCATACAAATTTTATTATAATCGAACCTGTAGTTTTTAAGATATGTTGATTCACAAAAATTAAGGAATAGACAGACAGACCGACCGGCAGAAACGGAAACAAGAAAGACCCTTGATGCTAAAAAACAGATTTCTGTCTTGGAATTTTTGAAATCGGACACAAAATATGTTCTTCAGAACGATCTCATAGCCTCCGTTACCTTCGGCATGCTTGGAACCAAAATATAAAATACATTTTTTTTAATACAGTTTATACCTTTTAACCATTTGACCTTCATAATAATATATATAGATATAAAATTCTGTCTTTATTTTTATTTTTCTAGAGCTTTGACTTGGTTCAAAAGAACAAAGACTTTTAGATAAGGAAAAAAAATTCTCAGCTACTAAAAGAAAAAAAAAACTGTAAACCACAAGAAACGTGACACGAATTTTACGTCATCCCGAGGCAAAATAATAATACCACCAACAGGGGAAACCTTACCTTATACAAAAGCCAACCTTGGTTTCCCATCTTTCCTTTCTGTCTTGTTTTGTACATTTGGTTTCGTTTTTTACACCATGTTTTTTCGGATTCTTTTACCTTTTTACATTGGTGAATAAAGTAAAATGTTATACAAAAAAAAAGTTCTTTTATATAAGTCTTTTGTATACAATGTACTTAATTTAATGTGTATTTACGTGTATATAAACACACGTTACTTAAATTAATGTACGTGCAATTTTCATGTTATTAAAGTTGTGTTCCTGGACAGTTTGTAAAGTCATGGTATGCCATGAGTTATAGCAATCAAAAAGTATTATTACTTATAACAATCAAACTATTGTAGTTGTAATATACACAACGGAAACAAATTATTTGTTGTATGGTTTTATTTTATTGATTGTTATTTCTTTTTACATCCTGAGAAACATATGATTCGGTTATTACAGGAAGGGGGATCTGGCCACATGACTCATCTCCTCGATGATATCATCAGTGTGATAAGAACTCATTTTGTCATTAGGTTATTACAGGAAGGGGGATCTGGTTACATGACTCATCTGCTCGATGATATCATCAGTGTGATAAGAACTCATTTTGTCATTCGGTTATTACAGGAAGGGGGGTGTGGTTACATGACTTATCTGCTCGATGATATCATCAGTGTGATACGAACTTAGGAATAAGAACTCATCTTGACTTTGGTTTTGGGTAGAATAGCGAGTACGAACCATTCGACTACTGGAAGCGAATACTAACAGTTCGAAAATAGACTATGTTATACATAGTTCGTCTATGTTAGTGAAACTGATACCAATACAGTGAAGTAATTGAACTGCATCCACTGCAAGGTAAGAGCTAAAGGAGTTCTAAAGAATATACAATCACCTCAAATATAAAAGTATCCGGTCTATAAAAGTACCTGGATTATACAAGTACCTGGCATATACAAAGCACCTGCCAAGCCTAGCTGGGGATCGCCGGCGCAAGCGCCGGCCACGAGACCAGCTAGTGATATACTATTTATGCAGGTGTTTGGTATAAAGATTGCAGATTTAAAATTTCTAGGCCATCGTCATAAATTATCAGTTCCTACCATAAACGACACCAATGATAGATTTCTGCTGTTTATTATAGGAAATGATGATGCTTAAAGACGATCAACTTGATTGTCAACCTTGTTGTCAATATGCCATGTTAAAGTCAATGTTTAACGTCTGTGGATAGGTTGGTGGTTGAAATTTGACGTTGGTCCAAAGGTCGGAGTAAAATAAAATAAACATATTTCTTGTGAGACGAGCCTCTTCTTAACATAATTCATGATAATAACGATGTATAGCAATTCTTCACTCGTTTTTAACCCAAAAAGCTCACTTAAAAAACTTTAAGGATCTGTACATTGTGTATATAACGTTGTAAAAAGTAATTTCTGTGTTAAATTTTGTCAACTTGAAAGTCAAATTGGTTGACAACTATGTTGACAAGTAAAGTTGATCGTCTAAATGCCACTTATGAGACTGAAAATATGCTCTTTTGGCAGAAGAAATTTAATTTGTTGTAGAGTCTTTTACTTTTTATCTTCCTACAATATCATTTACTTGAGCATCTATTGGCCCAAAATATATTTAAGAGTAAATGCAATTTTGAGAAAGTTTTAGGTCGGGTGGAATTAAAACTTTAAGGATCTGTACATTGTGTATATAACGTTGTAAAAAGTAATTTCTGTGTTAAATTTTGTCAACTTGAAAGTCAAATTGGTTGACAACTATGTTGACAAGTAAAGTTGATCGTCTAAATGCCACTTATGAGACTGAAAATATGCTCTTTTGGCAGAAGAAATTTAATTTGTTGTAGAGTCTTTTACTTTTTATCTTCCTACAATANGGTGCATGACTGAATTTCCCTTTTTTTTAACTATGAGTTGGTTGTTTTCTGTTGAAAAAATTAACTTCAGTCCTTGTCCGTTTCACAATAAAAACTTATGATAAATTTAAGTTGAGTTGTACGTCAAAGCATCTGAATCGTATTGTATCGTACCGACAGAGTGTACACTTTACTATAAATACCTAGGTTTACTAATTACAGCCACCCTTTCATACAAGCAACATCTGAAAGAAAAACTGATTGCAAGTAAAAGAACTATAGGTACTATCTGGTACTCAATGTTTACAAACTCCTATGTATCCACACAAGTCAAGATAAATATTTTTAATAGCGTCACCAGATCGATCATGTGCTATGCCGCACAAGTATGGGGTTTTGTTGAAAACGAAGAGGTAGAAATCCTGCTTCAGTTTTTTGTTAAAAAACTTATGACTCTACCGATGAACACTCTTAACTATACAATTTACCTGAAATCCGGTTTAGAACCCTTACTCGTCTTTACTTTAGATCTTCATTTTCGATACGTAATTAAAACACTTCGATTAGAGTCACATAGATTGCCTAAAATATTAGCGTTAGAAACTATTAAATGCAAGGCATTCTGGTTTGTCAAGTGGGAAGACATGTCCAAGGAATACGGCATTAATTTACAAACAGACGATGTAAATATCTTAGAAAATCAAAGGAGCTATAAGGAAAAACGAGAGTTAAAATAAAGGAAAACCTAATAGAAAAAGTAGTGCAGTCGAGATTTCACCCTACTTNAGTTAGAGAAAGTAAGAGATGAAGAATAAGCAAAGAGAGAGAAAGATAAGATTGAGACTTAAATGGACAGCAATGGAAAGGAAGAAAAATTAACAAGAACTGGAGAAAAAGAGAATTCTAGATACAAAGATAAGAATAAAGATAAAGGAAGAAAGGACAAAGATGGAAAATGTATAAAACTAAGAATATAATAAAGATGAAGTGGAGAGAGAAAGAAAAACGATAAAAATAAAAATAGGATATGGAAGAAAGAGATAAGAAAGATAGGAAAGAATGAAAGATGAAGAATTAAACGAGAGGGAAAGAAAGAGATAAATAATAAGCAAAAAGAGATAGAGATAGAGAAATGCTGAAGGCAAAGATAAGAATAAAGAAAGGAGAATGACAGGAAATGTAAAAAAAAAGAATAAGTGGAGATTAAAAGAAAATGATAAAGATAAAAGGATATGCATAGAAAGTAGTAAAGTAGGATAATAGAAGATAAGCAAAGGTAGAGAAAATCTTGAAATAAAGAATAAAAGTAGGGGTGAAAGACAGAGATAAAGAATAAGTAGAGAGATAGAAAGCTTAAGATTGAGAATAAAAGTAGATAGAGAAAGAATAAGATAAAGTTTACCTTGAAAGATATCAAGTTTAAGAAGAATAAAAAAAAAGAAAAAAAAAAGAAAGATACATAGAATTACTAGAGAGAGAAAAATTTAGATGAAAAATTATTAGAGTAGGAAGATAAGACGAAGAGATAGTTTTTAATCACTTTAATGCTTTTATCTCTAAAACACTCCACAAGATTTCCAAGTTATCAGAATATTATACAGACACNTCGGACGGACAGAGTGTACACTTTACATGTTTCTGTACACAAATAGATATAAGTTACGTGCGTATTGATATCGACTTTGAAATCGATGTAATCGGATATTTGCCTTTCTTCTAAGTACGATTCTATATTGTAGAAAAATTCACATCGGAGTAATTTTAAGAAATGAGAAAGTATAAGTAGTATCTACTTTCAAATACAATCAACTTAGTAAACTCAAAGAAAAGAGCTACGAAAGAATTAGAGCTACCTGTTGATTATTCAATTCGATTAATAGAAAATTCTTAATTAAACTAGAGGTTTGAGAGGAAACTTAAATGACAGCATACAAAAGTGGTTAAACTTAAAAGACAGTATACAAAAGTGGTCAACTTGAAAAGACAGTATACAAAAGTGGTGAAACTTAAAAGACAGTATACAAAATTAGTCACATTTAAAAGACAGTATACAAAACATAAAAGACAGTATACAAAATAATCACTTTATAAAGTCTAAGTAGGTAGCAGTCAGTATATAATATTAGAAGCAGTAGCCATATTCAAATACAATCAGTGCAACAACCATCCAAAGGGGAAACTCAAAAAAGGAAGCCATCCAAGAATTTTACCTTCAAGAAAGCTGTTCTACTCGATTAATAGAAAATTCCTAATTAATCAAGGAATTCGAAAGAAAACTCAAAAGACAGTATACAAAAGTGGTGATAATTAAAAGACAGTAAACAAAACTAATCAAAATTGTTCTAGCCACTATAAACTAACATATTATTATGTTATACATCTTGTATTCACTATAAAACTATGTAACTGTAATAAAATAGACTGCCAATTAGTGTGGCACATAGCTTCCTCTCATCCTATCACGTACTTTATTGCTTTTACAAGGCATTATTGTTTTACAATTTATTTCATTGTTTACACCGTTTTTTAATATGTAAAAAGTGCTGTAATTTTTTATATGAATTAAAGTATTAATTTAGACAAAGTTAAAGAGTGCAGACGGCTGAAAATAATTTGGGGCTATTTGCAGTCTGCTTTCGACAAATCATCAAAATTTTATAAAAATTATATGAGTATCTTAGAAGATGTAAGTGTGAAATACATTTTTGTTTGTGCACATTTTAAAGAGAAACCAATGTGCGCAGAAGGTTGAAACTTATATGGGACCAACATGAGCCAATTATGACCTTCCATACAAATTTTATTATAATCGAACCTGTAGTTTTTAAGATATGTTGATTCACAAAAATTAAGGAATAGACAGACAGACCGACCGGCAGAAACGGAAACAAGAAAGACCCTTGATGCTAAAAAACAGATTTCTGTCTTGGAATTTTTGAAATCGGACACAAAATATGTTCTTCAGAACGATCTCATAGCCTCCGTTACCTTCGGCATGCTTGGAACCAAAATATAAAATACATTTTTTTTAATACAGTTTATACCTTTTAACCATTTGACCTTCATAATAATATATATAGATATAAAATTCTGTCTTTATTTTTATTTTTCTAGAGCTTTGACTTGGTTCAAAAGAACAAAGACTTTTAGATAAGGAAAAAAAATTCTCAGCTACTAAAAGAAAAAAAAAACTGTAAACCACAAGAAACGTGACACGAATTTTACGTCATCCCGAGGCAAAATAATAATACCACCAACAGGGGAAACCTTACCTTATACAAAAGCCAACCTTGGTTTCCCATCTTTCCTTTCTGTCTTGTTTTGTACATTTGGTTTCGTTTTTTACACCATGTTTTTTCGGATTCTTTTACCTTTTTACATTGGTGAATAAAGTAAAATGTTATACAAAAAAAAAGTTCTTTTATATAAGTCTTTTGTATACAATGTACTTAATTTAATGTGTATATAAACACATGTTATGTTAAATTAATGTACGTGCAATTTTCATGTTATTAAAGTTGTATTCCTAGAATGTTTGTAAAGTCATGGTATGCCATGAGTTATAGCAATCAAAAAGTATTATTACTTATAACAATCAAACTATTGTAGTTGTAATATACACAACGGAAACAAATTATTTGTTGTATGTTTTTATTTTATTGATTGTTATTTCTTTTTACATCCTGAGAGACATATGATTCGGTTATTACAGGAAGGGGGATTTGGTTACATGACTTAACTGCTCGATGATATCATCAGTGTGATACGAACTTAGGAATAAGAACTCATCTTGACTTTGGTTTTGGGTAGAATAGCGAGTACGAACCATTCGACTACTGGAAGCGAATACTAACAGTTCGAAAATAGACTATGTTATACATAGTTCGTCTATGTTAGTGAAACTGATACCAATACAGTGAAGTAATTGAACTGCGTCCACTACAAGATAAGAGCTAATGGAGTTCCAGAGAATATACAATCGCCTGAAATATAAAAGTAACTGGTCTATAAATGTACCTGGATTCTGGATTATACAAGTACCTGACATATACAAAGCACCTGCCAAGCCTAGCTGGGGATCGCTGGCCACGAGACCAGCTAGTGATAAACTATTTATGCAGGTGTTCGGTATAAAGATTGCAGATTTAAAATTTCTAGGCCATCGTCATAAATTATCAGTTCCTACCAATAACGACGGTTCCTACCAATAACGGTCACTAATGATAGATTTCTGCTACACGAGCTACGCCTCTCTGAGCAGTCTGCCAGAAAAAGATGGGAGAGCCTCGTCACAAACGGCCCTATCGACCACAACCTCCCCCGTGCAGTCAGCGTAGCTGCATTCAGAATGAAAACCGGGCACGACTACCTTGCATCACACCTACACCGTACAAAGATTATACCCTCCCCAGAATGCCAGTTGTGCGGAGACGAGAACATGGACGCAGAGCACCTTAAAGCATGCACAGCCCTTGACTATTCCCAGGAGGACGAAAACCAACTTTTCACCGAAGCCCGTCTGTACTGGTCAGCGCGTCACAAAATGGCTCAACAGCCAAGAGTGGGCGTTGGCTAATAAGTAAGATTTCTGCTGTTTATTGTAGGAAATGATGATGCTTAAAGCGATATTTAGACGATCAACTTTGATTGTCAACCTTGTTGTCAATATCCATGTTGAAGTTAATGTTTATCGTCTGTGGATAGGTTGGTGGTTGAAATTTGACGTTGGTCCAAAGGTCGGAGTAAAATAAAATAAACATATTTCTTGTGAGACGAGCCTCTTCTTAACATAATTCATGATAATAACGATGTATAGCAATTCTTCACTCGTTTTTAACCCAAAAATTCACTCAAAAAACTTTAAGGATCTGTATATTGTGTAGAAAACTTTCAAAAAGTAATGTCTGTGTTAAATGTTGACAACTTACATGTCAAATTGATTGACA
This sequence comes from Gerris buenoi, assembly GCA_001010745.2. Taxonomy (NCBI): domain Eukaryota; kingdom Metazoa; phylum Arthropoda; class Insecta; order Hemiptera; family Gerridae; genus Gerris; species Gerris buenoi. The sequence continues at coordinate 20,361 of KZ653110.1, read as the reverse complement.
ACTATATTAACAACCAAGTTGATCGTCTAAATGCCGCTTAAGAGACTGAAAAGATGCTTCTTTTGGCAGAAGAAATTTAATTTGTTGTAGAGTCTTTTACTTTTTATCTTCCTACAATATCATTTACTTGAGCATCTATTGGCCCAAAATATATTTANCTATCGACCACAACCTCCCCCGTGCAGTCAGCGTAGCTGCATTCAGAATGAAAACCGGGCACGACTACCTTGCATCACACCTACACCGTACAAAGATTATACCCTCCCCAGAATGCCAGTTGTGCGGAGACGAGAACATGGACGCAGAGCACCTTAAAGCATGCACAGCCCTTGACTATTCCCAGGAGGACGAAAACCAACTTTTCACCGAAGCCCGTCTGTACTGGTCAGCGCGTCACAAAATGGCTCAACAGCCAAGAGTGGGCGTTGGCTAATAAGTAAGATTTCTGCTGTTTATTGTAGGAAATGATGATGCTTAAAGCGATATTTAGACGATCAACTTTGATTGTCAACCTTGTTGTCAATATCCATGTTGAAGTTAATGTTTATCGTCTGTGGATAGGTTGGTGGTTGAAATTTGACGTTGGTCCAAAGGTCGGAGTAAAATAAAATAAACATATTTCTTGTGAGACGAGCCTCTTCTTAACATAATTCATGATAATAACGATGTTTAGCAATTCTTCACTCGTTTTTAACCCAAAAAGCTCACTTAAAAAACATTAAGGATCTGTACATTGTGTAGATAACGTTGTAAAAAGTAATTTCTGTGTTAAATGTTGTCATCTTGAAAGTCAAATTGGTTGACAACTATGTTGACAAGTAAAGTTGATCGTCTAAATGCCACTTATGAGACTGAAAAGATGCTGTTTTGGCAGAAGAAATTGAATTTGTTGTAGAATCTTTTACTTTTTATCTTCCTGCAATATCATTTACTTGAGCATCTATTGGCCCAAAATATATTTAAGAGTAAATGCAATTTTGAGAAAGTTTTAGGTCGGGTGAAATTAACTTGTCTATTCTTGTTGGTAGTGAGATGTAGATGGAATTAAGGTCGAATTTAGAGTTGGAAGCATGAAAGCATTCTAGAGGAAAGCTTGAAAGCAAGTCCTGACTCGAGAAAGTCTCTTGCACCCGAAACCTATTGTATTAGCTTAATCTAATTACGATAGCTTTCAAGTAAAGTACAACTTCCTTAGGCACTTTTACCTTCGGGCATAGAAAACACAAACCATAACCTAATTCTATAAAGTAACCTGGTCGTCAGTAATTCATTCTACTAGAAGTGTACCTACAATCATATACTACTACTAAAATATTCTTTTAGTGCTTCACTAATATTACACTACAGTCTGTGCCAAACGAGAGTTAGTGCGTTGACAGCACGGGAAATCGAGTGACACACAGATTGGCCAACCTCTAAGGGAAAAAATAAAGCTACTACATTTACCTTCTTATATGGTTATCCAGAGGGCAAATCTTGAGCTCTCATTAGCTCCCCCACTCCATTTACTAGTTTTTCCCGTGCTGTCAACGCACTAACTCTCGTTTGGCACAGACTGTAGCACTTTATTTGTTTTTTATCTTTTTGTAAGAAAGGTATATACTGAATCGTAAAAGAAGGTTAGAGATAGATCTATGAAAAGGATGCGTTAGTTATGTACAATTAGATAAGGAAACAAAGAAAAACCTCACAAGACTGTATAGAAGCGCATGCGTAACTTTTAGTCAATCAAACTATCGAGCCAGCAAAAGCACACCGTCCCTCGTTCTCTTCTCGCCAGTCCTCGACTTCGGTCATACATTACTGGTCTAAGGTGTGGCCATCTTCTGAAGGTGGACGAGTGAAGCGAGTAGAAGNATTTAATTTATTTATTTCATCAATATCCCGGAAAAACTACTAATACAGTTAGATTTAAATGGACTACGCATTCGAATTTTAAAAAATCATCAGAATATTTTTCAAAATTATTTTTTACGTGTTTTCATAATTTTTGGAAGTAAGGGTAAAACCCCAAAATTTAAAGCTAAACAATTTTTTTATGCCAAATTTCTAATGAAATTTAAGGCACATACGACAGACCCACGTTTTTTAAAAAAACATATATTAAACGAGCAATTTAATCAAAATATAATTTTCTCAATGGATTACCATTATTATATTATTTTCATAATGCACTATCACAATACTTATATATATATATAAACTACTCTTCATAATGTAAAGTATAGTGTAGGGGAATAGCCCTACAACATACGAAATAATTTATCATTTATTTATTTTTTAATTTAATTTTTGTTGTTTGACAAAAAAGTCAGTCAAAGTATTTTTTTATAAAAAAGAATATATTTGGTTCCCAAGTCTTGAACCGTAAAACGTAGAGTCAGTTTATTTTATATAGACGCTAATACTATA
>KZ653109.1:40352-65554 GCA_001010745.2 Gerris buenoi | reverse complement strand
TTTTTTTTTTTCTAAAAAGATATAACGATACATACATACACGTTTTTATAAAATACGAGTTATTTTTTTATTTTTTTTATTCTTAGTTGTTTTTTTATGATAAAAAACATTAAAATGAACGATTAACAACAAAATAATAATAAAACTGAAATATTCGTACTTTTGACAGACATAAAAAGTAATAATGAACCCATAACATATTCTTACTTTTGCCGACGGCTAATTGAATTTACGGTCACTTCTCTCTTACTTTATTTATATGTATATATAGAAATATATAAATAAATATATATATATTTATATAAAAATATATTTAAATATTTGTATAAATATATATATATAAATATATGTATAAATATATATATATAAATATATGTATAAATATATTTATATATAAACATATATATACACTAAAACTGTATTTTCTTTTGCCGTCGGCATTTTGAATTTACGTTATCTTTTTTTTATATATATGTATGCGTATATATATATATATACATATATATATATATATATATACATATAAAAATATGATTGTCACCGTGTGTTTGAGTGCATGAGAGTTTGTATGTATGTTCATTAACGGCTCTTCCATACGTTGAGGTAGCAACCAAATATCTTAAAATATTGGCATAGTTTGGTCGCATATTCAATGATTTCAAAATGGGGACTCTTTATTTTCTAATTAAACCTTATCACCTATTAGTCACTACATTTCGGAAACTTTTAATTCTTGAATCGTGAATTTCCCTACAAAGTTTATAGGTTATAAATGCACAAGATCAATAGGGTACGCGATAGAACAGGAGGTAGTTATGTGCTACACTAATTGACATTATATTTTCTTAATTATACAAGAAGAAGACATATTGACTTCAAAAGGAAATATCTAGTTTAATGTTAGTTGCTGCCTAATAGAAATTTAATTATCTGAGCGCAACTAATACAACTATGTTTTTAGTAGAAGTAGCTAATAAAGTTATACTAATGTGTAATGTGTATATGTGTGTTAGTATTAAATTAAAGTTGATTAGAACTATATAAAGTGTAAAACTATATTTTGTTACTTTTATACTCAAACACCCAGTATTATCCTGGTTTTGTTAACTGAAAGTTGAGTCGGGTTTAAATTCAAATATTTAAAAATAGTTTCAACAATCTCAACTAATTTCTTAAACCAACTTTATATTATCCGGTTTAAGATTTCGGAATAAAGTCTTTTTCTTGTTTATTTCCGTTGCGTAACATTTTGTCTTAGTTAAAATGACAAAGAAAAAAAAAGAGAGTTAATACAAGGCAAAGCTAACAGAACCAAGTTGAAGGGAAAATCAGTTAAAACATAAAACCTGGTAACTGACTAGTTAGGTTAACAAGTCGCCTGAGAAAACCCGCGGGAAAACTAACCTCACGAGGCTCCCCCCACCACTCATCCATGAGGCACCCCACTCCATTCCTCACTGACAGTGATGAATGTTACCGCGCCGCTACGTTCTTCTCGCTCTACTACCACCTTTTTCTTTGTTTTCTTTTTTAAATAATTTTTCTTTTCCGAAGGGAAAAGTTAGCTGTTGCTTCAGACTTAGCTATAAGAAGGTAACTTTGACTTAGTTCTAAGTCTGGGATTCTGTGAAAAACTTTTTTTCTTCTGACTTTCCCTAAACCTTTAAACGTTCTAGTCAGAAAAAAAGTTACTCTACTACTACTCCTTGTCTTAGCAACATTTTTATATACGTATATACATATCTTTATATATACATACCATATTCTTTTTAAAGTTTAAGAAGACTGCTGAGGAAGTCTTTCCATTCTTAACGACTTCTTACAACTACGAATATATTTTTTCTTTAAAATATATTTATAAAGTTCTAAAAGCCCTAATATACACAATATATTTATGTATATCTTTCTTTTTTTTTACTTTTTTTCATTTTTAATTAGGCAACTAAAGAGCAATATGATGTAAAGGGCCTTTTTTAAAAAAGTTTCAGGTAAAAGAAATTGATCGCTTTAAAAATTAATTACTTTCCTTTAAGAATGATAATACACAAAAGCAAAGAGTTTTAGTTTCGAGTTGCTGAGTTTTAGCTAAGTGAAATACGTTAAGAGGTAGCAGGATTCCCAGATTGATCATTTCATGTCAAAATATCTATCTGCAGGTAAATCCACCCAAGACAAAAAGAAAAATGGAAGGTTATTATAAACTAATTTCCGGGAATCATTTTCCAGTTTCAGAAAACAGATTTAAGGCCTTAACTCTAATCTAAGAACGAAACTAAATACTGAACTACGTTAAAGCCTAACTTAAACATATAAATTAACATTTGTAAGTTTGGAATTGGCCATAGAATATTATTCAAATGGCATAATGGTACATTTAAATAAAATAAAATAAATAGTCTGTCGATTATTTTGACCCATAGTTTCCTCGCGTCCTATTTTTGAACCTTAAGGTTCCGTTGAAATTGAATGTGTGCTTGTTTGGGTTCCCAGTGGAAACCGAACAAAAAAAAGATCAATATTAATTTTTAATATTGTGCATAGAAAGTTAATATGGGATTCACGGGGGGGGGGGGGGCCACGTGACGGTATTGAAAATTATTAGAGGTGGTTAGGAGGGGAGTATAATTATCAATAAATCGAAGCCTAGAGCCAGAACGCACAAAATACATACTACTTATGACTTACTACCTAAATTTCGACAAGTTTTTTACTTTATCATATAAAGAGAAATTATTGTGATGGCGTAAAAATTCGAGTTTGAGATTTGCATGGGTTTACAAATTAGCAATTCTAAATTGATAAGGTAAAAATAATTTAATAGGACTACCGCAGATGTCGGGAAAACGCCGCAGTGGCCCCTGGTGCATTTTTAATGAGCTGTCACTGAATTTGAGGTTGAAAAGTGCCTTAGGCCAATTTCTATAAAACTCAAAATATTCGCCCTGGGTGATTTTCAAATATTATATAGTGCCCTGGCAGACAAAAAGGTCGTCAACTCTTGGATTTGAATTTTCTCCGGTATTCCATTCTTTTTCTTATTTCTTTCCATTCTATAACTTAATTTATTTTACCTAATTCAATGTTTGTACATTGTATTGTATGTATTTTTTAATAATAAAGTGCTATTTTTTTGTTGCAGGTGAGTTATTTAAGATATTTGGATTCTGATTGACTAAGATGTGAGTTCCATTTAAATTAAATATAATTATATTTAAGTCCAAAATAATTAGGGTTTGAAAATATTTTAATTTGAGTTAGTAATGTTTATCTTCGCATGCAACAGCGTGGTTTAGTAGTAGTAGTAGTAGTGGTAGTATTAGTAGAAGTAGGAGTAATCTAGTAGATTCATAGATGAAATTCAGGGTATTATGGCTCGGGATCGAACCCACGACCTCGAGCCGCCTCGACTTATTGATTGCCTAGAACCTCTTGGTCACGCTGGCTCCCTACAATGTGATTTAAATATATACATTTGAGGTGGTTATAATTCTAAAAAGCAGAAAAAAGTTATTATTGACTATGGATTTATTTTGAACCCTTCTGAAGTAATGGACTTACATTTTTAAATAGTTAACTTTGTCTAAAAATAGTATGCCAATTAGTGCGGCGCGGCACATAGCTTCCTCGCGTGCTATTCCATTTAAATTAGCGATTTCATACTTTTACAACCTATTGTCTAATTTATCAAATTTCCCACCCTTTAATTAAACCTGTCAAATTTTTTATGATTTTTTACAATATAATTTTGTGAATCATGAATTTGTGTGTAAATGATATTGTTTTAGTAAGTAACAATATATGTATAAACTTAACGTTAATGTGAATGTGTGTGTGAATGAAAACTAATTTGTAGCTTAAACAGATTTATAGTCTGTATTTGCTTGTACAAATTACAGACAATTTTTCTTGATCATTTAAATTAAATCAATAATCTCGTTCTTTAAACGTTTTCCTTCCGAGCTTACGGAAGGTAACGGAAGTTTTGTGATTGGTCTGAAGAACGAAAATATTTTAGGTCTCCGGTTTCAAAAATTCCAATACAGATTTCCATTTCTGACAAAATTTTTGGCTTCGTGACTGTCTGCCGTCTTTATAGTTTGTAAAAGCATAAAATAATAAGTAGGTACGTGATAGGATGCGAGGAAGTCATGTGCCACACCTCTTGGCAGTTTATTTGAACATTTTTGTTCGTTTTGATTAATTTTAAGGTGGTCCTTTGGGTATATTTTTCAGTGACGTATTTTTTGGAATATAAATTCCATGTCGGTACTCATATAAGGTTCAAATTCTTATGAGTCTAACAAGATGATTTGTAATTCGTGTTTTTTTTTTTCTCTATTTTTTTCATTATTTTGTTTATGTGAGGTGTAAAGTTTGGTAGTGTAAAGAAAAAGTTTTTTTCTAGGAAGGAGTAATAGCGGTAGATTTAGAGAGCGGGCTCTGGGGCAGAGAGCTTGTTGAATCCACTTTGTTCTCTCCAAGCAGTAAAATCTAATTGAACTACCGTCTCTTGCTTTAGACTCCTCCAAGCTTATCTAACCAACAAATCACTTAACTATAATAATAATAATAACAACCCATATCATAGACTTAACATTTAAACTTGTTCTTTATAATTCTCTCTCCTTTTCTTTTAGTAACTGAATAATATATATCTTCCACGAATTTCCTTTCTCAAGTACAGAGCTTATAAAAAGTGAAAGTATTTTTATGGCGTAGACATTCAAAATTTGAGATTATGAAAGATTTTGACGATTCTAGGGACTTTAGTTTTTTAGTTGACTTTTTTGTACTTTTGTCTTTTAGTTGTTTTAAAAAAATGTAGCTCTGTCGTTTGGGCTGACGCGTGGAACCTAAAATATTAAACGTTTTCAATTACCTTTTCCATTCATAAAATAATTACATTCCATTCAGTTAAATGTTGAAGTTAAAAAAATTTTAACTACAAAATTTGATGTGGTACTTTCCAAAAACGATGAGGGAGCCAGCGTGACCGAGATAAATAATACATATATTGCACTAAATAATACTATTAATAATGGAAAACTAGACATCGCGCTGCTCCATTAAACGAGCATATTGCCCTAAATATTTAGCATGAAGAAAATAATTAATCATGTGATGATTGTTGCAGTTATGAGGGGAATAGAGAGTAGTGGACTGTATTGTCAAGCTTGGTTACCTTCCTACATAAACCTATAACTAAAATCCTAAAACTAACCCAAACAGTCCACAGCTCTTTTCAATTAATATTTGAAATGTTTCACGTCACTACACAAAAACATCTGCTTGAATTAGGTAAAGATTTTGCTTGCACATGTCACTAGTACATTAGACGATCTCTTTGTAGTTTTATCAAAAGTATGCCACACTAATTTGCAGTCTATTTCAACTACATTTCTAAGACTGAATTAATTAATCTTTATTACCCACTGTGACACTATGTGTTGACAAGCTTTCTATGTTAAATAACAATTAATTTATATTTACGATATGGATTTACCTATTATCACTGTAAAGGTTGTGTAAAGGCTTAAACTAGTTACTAATAACTAAGCTATTGACAACGTGTCAACACATATTATATTTAAACACACCTATTTAATGGTTTATCAATGTAAGAATGTTTTATTGAAGTATGAGTCCTAAAATTATAACTATCGGCAATGTGTAGCCTTTTTACCTTAAAGGAAAACTAATGTTTTCACTTTAAAAAAATCCGAAACCTAGATTTCAACGGAATTATCCGTTTTGAGTGATTGTAAGACAATTTAAGTGTTTTTTTAGCTGGATGTGTTTGTCTGTCTCACGCATAACTCCCACAAATTGTAAGCTAGAGAATTGAAACTTGGTACAATTATTAGTCCGGACGTGTTGTTGTGCTGCGAGGAAAATCATAAATAATGTTTAATGTCATCAACATATTTTTCTATCTACTTCGCCGATTAAGTTGAAAATCGCACCAATGATACTTTCTATATTTATAATATCTGCCACCGTTTTGAAAATATTGACTTTTGATTATTATATAGGAAAATGTTTGTTTTCATTTTTAAATATTTCACAATAACTGACCTCATTATACTGGACTTAACTTTTAACGAACAAACAAAATTATAATATTAATATGCATAATAAAAAAAATGTGTTAGAATAAAAAATAGTTTTATGTTTGGCAAGGAATAGTACCGAGATGGAGATGCCCCTTGTCCGATGTTTGTCTTCTAAAGTACTACGAATTGTCTTCTCGTAGATGTATGTAACTTGGAAAAAAAAAAAAAAAAAAAAAAAAAAAAAAAAAAACATCATAAAGAGAAAATATAACGAGAAATCAATCATTTAAATTATAGCTATTCAACGGGGAAAAGATGAAAAAGAACAGTGGACTCTTTAGAACTAAAAATAAACATTTTTTTTTTTTTTTTTTTTTTTTTTACTCCGAAAAAGAAGAAAATAAGATGTTTCTTGTTCTTTTTAAGAATAAAGTCCTTGTCAGGGTCTGAGGAAACTAGCGGTGAGGAGGAAATTTCTCGACGATTTAGCAAGGGAAAACTGTCAGGCTAGAGGGAAGAGTGGTATCAAGCTACAATACAGGCTTCATTCTTATTCCTTCATCTGTTGACGGGTGTTGAGGGGAAGCATTGTGCGTTGAGGCAAAGATGAGGTACTACTTGACAAAGCAGTCCCCTTCATCAATTCTCCGCAGAAAACCAGCCTCTTGGCAATTCCAAACTGACAGAGTGTAAAGAAAACAGCGGCAACTTACAACCCACTCGAGCAATTTTATACTTGCTCAGGAAACTTCACTTCTACAAAGACCTTTTTTAAGTAATCAGCTACAAGTCATAAACTTGTACATGCGTCGTTAAACTACCACAACTCTATCTTAACATGTGTAACCAAATTACCAATTTTCACCTTCCAACTAACATTAATCATGTTATTCACTTTAAATATAAGGTTTACTAAAAATCTAATTCCTTCACAAACACAAAACGCTGTAAGAGTTTCCTACGTATACAGCACTTTTTGCAAGCCAGCCGAATTATGATCACTGCTAGGGTTATACCAATAAACCTCTGGGCAGTATTTAATTGGGTCAATCTAACCTTCCTAATCCGGGTCGTTGAAGTGTCATAAGGGTTAGGGATTAAAATACGAGTATTATTTAAAATGTATTCAACAGGTGGTTTTGTTTACTTTTTGTTTTCGATTTTCAGCAAAATTAGATTTATTTTTTACTATGTTTCTGTTAGCTTGCTTTCTTGTTTGTTTGTTTGCTTGTCCAGTACAAATCTTGCAATCGATTTTAAACTAACTTCCCGAGTAGCTAGACATTTGAAACTTGAAACATTTAGAGTAGCTCAGAACACGATGACAATGTTAGCCATCTTTCAGCAGGATTTAATTCGTTTTCGGAAAAATTTTGAAGTATAGAAAATTAGGTCGGACAAAATCCGCGTTATTTTATTTATTTTGATATATTCCATATTTACAATCTTCATTTTGACAGGTTTCAAATTTATGATTTATGATAGAAAATTTTGTAAAAACAGTACATAAAAAGTTCTTTTTATCGTGCAATTATATCAATATCTCGTTAGATTCGTATACTCGGACTACATTTTGGATTTGTAACCAGTCTCAAGAAATGATTTTTTCACGTTCTTTACTGATTTTAGGTGGTAGTGGCTCCAAATTTGGAGCATTCAAATCTCGATTACGCCTCAGGGTATAATTTTTCTGAACATGTATGCAAAATCAGCCCTGTAGTTTAGGCTCCACGTGTCTGCACAGATGTCAGACAATAAACAGACGACAGACAGATGGCCAAAAAACTACTTATTTGGACTACGGGGACCTAAAAACGTGTAATTGCATCACAAACTTAAAAACTTATTTTTACGCCATCACAATACTTTCTCATGTTAAATTCTAATTACCCACTATAAATCTTAATAATATTTTTTAGAAACTACTTTCTTTGGTGTGTGGGTTCCTTCTCATTATATAAGAAAGTAAACACCAATATTCTAAAACTATTTTATAGATTTGATTTTTTTTTTTTTTAGCTTCTTTATGTTCTTATTCAGCTCACTTGTTCCCAAATATAAATTTCACAGAGCAAATAAAATTAGAGGGAATAAAGAAATACCAACGAGTACATATATTTTTACGGTTGAAGGGTTGTACTCTTTGGAATGGAAGTTGTCCCTACGCAAAGATAAGGGTAAGTGCTAACGATATGTCTACTGTAAAGAGGGAATAGGTATTCTAAACTGACACTTATTGCCCTTTAAAAACCCTACGGTATATAGACAGTGTGGAAGAGGTCGCTAGGGAAGAATTGGGAATAGAGCAGGCCACGACCTTGGACCCTTCTTCTTTATTCAATTCCTCGGGCCTTGTTGCGAAGGCATTTGTCTACAATAGAGAAAGCTACCCTCTATTCTCTGTCCACATATATTATATGGTGCTGTGGTCCCAAGTAACATGTTTTTTCTACCCTGTCTAAATATAACATAAATCTTTTTAATGTAAATTCGTTGGAGACATTCAAATTTACAAAAGTAAATTCTGGGTGTCAATGCCAGAAACTTTCTCATATACGCAATAAATTACACATATGCAATGCAACTCATTGCAACGCAACAAATTTAATCAAATATCAATACAATGGAAATTATTGACAATTTTTTTATATTTTTTTTTTACAAAATTCAATCTTTAGTCTAGTCAAATGGTGCATAAAAAGAGCTCAAACTGGAAAGTTCTGGTGTAATTGTTGTTAGTGGTTTACTTTATGTTTTTTGGGGTGCTGAGCTGAACACGAATCCGAAGTTGTCCAACAAAATTTCCCGCAGCAAATATGAGAAATCATCGAAAAACTACTAAAAAACATTCTTTTTATTGGTTTTCAGCCTATAACTTGCAAAGCAAAGTAATTTTGTTTTTTAAATAGCGTAAATAGCTCGCTTTGCAAGTTATAAGGCGAAATCCACTAAAAAAATAAAAGAAGATAGTGGTTTTATGATGATTTCTCATATTTGCGTGTAAACTTTTTGTTGGACAACTCTAGATTCGTGTTCAGAACACCGAAAAACATAAAATTAACTGCCAGCGCAGTCCAGCCACCAACTATTTACCCTTCAGCCTGCACCCTCCACTCTCCAAGCCTTCCCAATATTTCAACTCCCATTTGCGTGAAAACTATACGACGTACAAATCAATGTTATAGACATAAATTGTAGGTTATTTCTCCTTTCTATTTTACTACTAGACCACTTTTGCGTTAGTAGATTGCTTTGCAAATTATTAAGCTGAAAACCAATAAAAAAAAAAATGTTTTTTAGTAGTTTTTCGATGATTCCTCATATTTGCCGCGGAACATTTTGTCGGACAACTTAAGATTCATGTTCAGCATCCAAAAAAACATAAAGTAAACTACCAACAACAATTACACCGGAACTTTCCACTTCAAACTACCATTTGACTGGACTAACTCTTCTTTTCTTATTTAGATATAATATGTAGTTGTATTTTTACAATTTACCCCCCTCCTAAATAAAAATATAACAAAACTATACATAACAACAATACCTGTACTCTCAAAGAGCTTTTCAACGATATGCATTATGAAGGGTATTCATTACTTTGACCCCGTATTTATTAATTGTACCCCGTACCCCTGGGTACCAAAAATTAAATTTCGAAAATTCATTTAAACAGTGACCTTCCCCTTGCTTTGAAGGTCAAGTATGCAAATTTTCATCGAGATCGGACTAAAACTGAAAATTTGTATAAAGGACATACCCACATACATACATACATTCCCACCCAGAGACTTTCTTCTTTATTTATATAGAAGATTTTTAAAAAATCGCAGTTTAATTTTGGCTTCTGAGCTTACCGAAAGTAATGGAAAGGGTTGATGTAGTGTATCTGATGCATCACGTATAGCAATGGAAAAACTGACAAATAGAATTAAAATGTTTCCTGTATATTGATAAAAATTTCATTATTTATGGATACTTTTACATTTGATAGTTGCTATGTAAAATAAACAAATTTTACGTGGAGTGATAGACGATTTATGTTATTTCTTTTAAGCTAGAACTGTTAGTGGCTTTAAATTTTTTGATCATTATTCTCATGTTTTATTTCTTCCTGGTCTATTTTCAGTATTCACTTTATGTTTGGTCATTCAGAGAAAGGACTTATAGAGTAAGATATAAAAGTCTTGATGTAATGGGGAAAAGAAAGCTAGGCATAAAGTTTAAATGGAAAGGCAAAGAGCTCACTGTTGACGTAAGAGGATTTTTCTGAATAAGCTTTCTTCCTGCATGCGAGCCTGGGACAGGACTTTGTCAGTAGGATTTTATATTGATGTTCTCTAGAGTGCGCTTAAGTATCGTTTTGTAAAGAAAAACATTCCAATTATAAACCTGTCAAGATTCTCCTTTTTTCACTTCTTTAAGTTTGTTATTTTTCTCAAATCATTTTGGTGTTTCCACAATTGACTGTTTAATTTTGCTTGTTATATGAAATTATACAAGAGTAAAATTAACATTCTCCTTAAAAAAAGGAAATATATTTTATAAAGAGTGGCAGGTTTAGTTTTTAAGGACCCACAGAAATAGTCAGAAATGTTACCACAATAGTGTGAATTCACAGCCTCTTTTACAGTTTGAAATCGACGAGGGTTCATAAATCTAAACTTAGTTATTCATCATTCTTATTTCACTCATTGTAACAGGATGTAGTAGTCTCATTCAAAACATCGTCAAGGATGTAGTAGTTTCATTCAAATATAATAAAAGGATGAATTAGTCTCATTCAAAGCACCATCAAAGGATGTAGTAATCTCTTTAAATCATCGTCAAAAGATGTAGAAGTCTCATTCAAAACATCATCAAAGGATGTAGTAATCTCTTTAAATCATCGTCGAAAGATGTAGAAGTCTCATTCAAAACATCATCAAAGGATGTAGTAGAAGTCTCATTCAAAACATCATCAAAGGATGTAGTAATCTCTTTAAATCAACGTCAAAAGATGTAGAAGTCTCATTCAAAACATCATCAAAGGTGTGTTGAATGACGCTAAAAGATGGAAAACTAAGTTGTTTATTTGTTTTTTTACTTTCTTATATAGAGAAGGACTGTGATAGCGCGAAAATTCCATTTTGATGGATTTATACGTTTCGAGATCCCCTAGGTCGAAAAAAGTGGTTTATAAAAAAAACATCATGTCTTAACTACTGGGCTGATTTTTACGAAATTTTGCATACTTGTTCAGAAAATTCATACCAGGAGGCAAAATCGGGAAATTAATTATAGCTCTAAATTTGAGGGTGCTACTCCCCAAAAACTCTGAAAACACGTAAAAAAATTATTTCTTGAAAACGGTTCAGACGATTTTGTAAAAATATCTAAAATATATTCCTTTTAAATACGAAACTAACGATTTCCGGATTTCCCGGAAAATCTAGTTCCTGGGAAAATATCTTAAATCGCGGTCGGATAAAACCCGAGTACGATTCTCCGTCCAGAAGAAGTTATTTTTATAATAGACTTCGATGAAAAATGTTCAATAATAATTTAAATGTACATACGAAAATTAATAAATGGAATACACTGGGCTAAGTAATTATGAACTCGAATATGAGAAAGTTTGGCTGAGTTGTCTCAGACCGATTTTTTATTGCAGACTGTAGAGCTTCAATTTGTACGGTAAACTATTCGGCTCTCCTTTTCGACTAATTATATATAGAAATACTTTCGAGTTTCAATTACACTGAGTTTGAAAGTTTATCTAATTATAACAGCTGAATAACTGTCTTATTTTCTTGTTAATGATAATAAGCAAGCAACTAGTTGTAGAGGGTTTATAATAGTTTCATTTATACACAGATTAATAGTTTACATTTAAGTTTCGCTTTAGTTTCGGCTGAAACTCTGATAGTTTTAGGGAGTAGATCTGTTGAGCTGGATCCCAGCTGCGAAGGAGAATAAGGAACGAGTGTTTCGTAACTTCGGTGTTTCGCTATCTACTGGACAGACTTAAGCCTCAAGCGAACCAAAATCCAATCTGGTAGCGTAACAATGTTGGAGATCAAGTATTGCCTGGCACAGAGCGAAACAAGAAAGTGTGAGATCTCGTTTCTGTTTCTCTTACTAAAGTATGAGGAGGGTTCAAACTCGACTAAAATAGAGTAAGGAAGTGAATCAACAAAAACTAAAACTATCTACAGCGAAACTTACACTATAACCGTTCATCAAATTACTTAACTGTTTTAATTTTCATTACAGACACCGAAATGTATCATTTTGTACTAGAAACATATTCAACATCTCTAATTAGAGCGTAATGTAAAACTAAATTATCTTTTAATAGAAATATGGTTTTAAAGCTTCGAGAAATAGCTTTAAAACTCATTAATTAATTTGATCTCAGCTTTTATAGAAACTTTATTAAAACAGGTTTGTCTGTCAGTAACGTTTTGCTTCTAAATTAAAATTTAATTTTAGTCGGAAATAGACTTTTACTCTATCTATTGGAAGAGACAATTTTATTTTTTCCGAAATTACTTTTTTTTCAGTGAAACCATCTCTATGGACTAATAAAATCGTTAAATTAGAAACATACCTTGAATGTTTGAAAGAGCAGACCAATGCTCTTCCAATTGAATAATACTGGACTATCCAAATTGACTGGGAATCCAAAAAAACCTTCGTCCAAAGTCCGGCATCAGAGATCATTCTACTCATATTTGTTTCAAAGGACGTACACAAGACTAGAAATAATTGAGATATGAACTTTGGGTAGAGGAGTTGAAAACGTTTTGGAAAACTACATTATGAAAGGATCAATTCTTATACTTTTTCGAATGTTGTTTTTAAATAAAAAGTTTTTAGGACCAGTCTCCAATTTATAAAGTATGCATGAAGTCTTGCAAAGAATTTAAACGTTTAATTACTGTCCTAACTCTTCAAGATGATTGTCGCGATACTTAAATTTTTATCGTCATTTAAAATGTCATATGACTTCATAACTGAGTTTTTAACAAGACTTATAGAAAAGAGATAGGTTACGTCTCATCAGGTTATATTTATGTTTTTGATTTCTCGTATTTTAGAGAAATTAAAAAAAAAAAAAAAATTAAAATTAAATAAAAAGTTATTATTATAATTACATAGTTATTGAAAGTTATTATAGAAATCAAAGAAAATAGTTGGAATTGATGAATTTCACATTTAATTTACATTATTTTTTTCTACACCAAGATGTTATAAAACTTTTTTTTTTTGTTTNTGGAATTGATGAATTGCACATTTAATTTTCATTATTTTTTTTTACAATAAAATGTTATAAAACTTCTTTTTTTGTTTTTAAAAGACGTTGAACAAATTAAAGGCTTAAACATGTAAAATTAGTTTTTAATACCTAAATAAATCGATATATCGAGATCTTAGGTTCATTTGTGTTGTTTTCCACCCTTCTGGAGGAAAAATCTTGTACGTACAACGGGAGCAAAAAGTCAAAGCACCCTCGCGCTAATTAACTCCCTCGGCTATGCCTCGGGATTAAACTAAATAACTTTTAAATCTTAACGACTAAATAACGATTAAATCTAAATAATTCCCTCGGCTTCGCCTCGGGGTTTAGACAGTATGGTTCCCTCGGCTTCGCCTCAGGAACCAACAATAACGCTCAGGGAGTAATGACTTTGTTTCCTCCCTTGGTCCGTAAATAACTATTTTTTTACCAAAATGGGCGGGACGTAGTCGCTTTACGCCTTTTTTTTTTTTTTTTTTTTTTTTTTTCCAAATACCTAAAAGAAGCCAAGCTATATCCCTATATCCTAATGACGAAATGTGCAAAATTTGCAGATATTATTAAAGGCACTTAAAGATATAATAGTCACACTACAAACACTTATTATACTCTCTCTCCTGGATTATGAAAGGATCAATTGAAGACATTTTACGGTATAAAATGTAAGAAAATATAGTAATTTTATTTGTTTTAAGATTAAATTAGCTACTAAGGGTGCCAACAGGTCAGTTCACCCTAAGTATATCAAATAAATTGCTAGTAGAAGTAGTACTCTAGTACTTCCTACTAGAACGGGTAGGACGAACCACTTGTTTGAATCTTGCAATTAGGTCATCACTGGTGGTGGAGAGTTCCAGCTACTTCACACATCATACATTTGTGCATTGTACAGCCGAAGCGAGTATGGTGTGGTCATTAGTAAGCTGTATAAGCGTGCGTCAAAGCGTGGGGGAAGAGTGCCCCATAGTGGCTGTCCCTCGCCCTGCTCCGTCCTCGAACCATTGATACAAATCACATCATCATGACACGGATCGGATCCACATCAAAGAGTGGGAAAGGTCCATAGGAGGTGTCCCTCGCCCTGCACCGTCCGCGATTCATTGATGCAATTCAGAGTATCATGGCACGGAGTCGAACTCACGACCTCGAGTTGCCACTTATTGATAGCTGAGCGAGTGCCTAAGACCCTCGGTCACTCTGGCTCGCTTTAAATAAATGGCTAAGGTTTTATTCCTCCTGGTCTCTACTTTCCACTTTTAAACTAAGAGAGAAAAATACATTTCACTAACCCACGGGTGTATTTGACCTTTTTAGTCCGACACCAAACTCCAAAAAAAAAAAAAAAATAAAAAAAATAAAATTCACTAAAACGATATGAAAAAATATTTGAAAATTGATGTTTCTTCAATTTCTTTTCTTTTTTTTTTTAAATCGAATCCATCATAAAACAAATAGTATAAAACAAACATAAAAATAGAAATAAATCAAAGTCTTTGATGGAAATGTTCTTTTCGTATTTTTACATAGAATGCAACATACACGATCTGTGAGTTTTGAATTCTGAATACTTCAGGTTTTTTTTCAAAAAGTCAAAATATTCAGTCTAATATTGGATGCTTCCAAAAATACACGTGTTGACAGAAAATTTTTAAAGTCAACTTAGGTCGGGGTATGATTTTGTTTCTTTTTTTTTTTTTTTGTTCTCCATCGAGTTTACCACTATTCCTCTTTTTGTGAACTTTTTGAAATATGCGCTTTTCTTTTTTCTTTAATAAAATAAAACGAGGGTCGGAATAAAAAAAAAATTGTAATAACCCTGTTGCTGTGAAATCTCAAGGAAGCAATTATAAAAGTTTATAAATGGAAATGGGATAAAAGCAATTTATTTTTCTTGTTTTTTTTTTTATCGATTCTAATTGGTTAATAGATGGGTCTCAAGTTTACGTGATTTTTATGGAAAACAAAATTGATGAATTTCCTGTCATTGGTTTTATAAAACTTTAAGAGCGAGATTCATCTGGTGAAAACGAGTAATCTATAGACAGAAATAATATTTTCCTTGAAAATTTACTATCCTTATGGAAAGCAGAGGAAACATATTACAATTAAATTAAAACTTTTGACATTGATCATTTTTAAACAAATAATTTTTGTTTAAAATGTTCCCCAAAATTTTTCCGTATACTTGTGAAAATTTATTAATAAATCGGCTAATGTAAACATCATAGAATAATACTATATATAGAAGGAGCATAGAATCGAAATCCTAAGCAATTACTGATAAGAGGCTGAAGCCAACTTTTTCCGAGAGGTTGTGTCCCTTAGACCAGGGGACCAACATAACAACATTCTTTTTTTTTTCATTTAAGCTGGAGAAGGTTGGCCATGTTTTAGTAACTATTCAAAGCCCGCTCACAAACGTCAAGAAAACAAGCCCTGCCATTGGTTATTGTTTACGTTTCACTCTGACGTAATTTTATAATAAACTCTAATTAATAACTCTAACTAATAACTCGCCCGGAATGATATAATAAACATTATTTTTAGCATATTTCAAGCTAAAATAAGATAAAACACAACAAACATATTACAATAAACTAAACTGACTATCAATAATTATAATCTAATAAAAAACTTAAATTAAAAAACCGAAGGCAAATAATTTTAGAGTTATGACGTCACAAATTACAAAAATGAATTTTTAGAACGCAGATAAGGTACACAACCAAAGTTCCAAAGTTAGCTTCAATGTTATCAGTTACCCTCCTTCTATATATAGTATTATTCTAAGGTAAACATGTTTTTAATGACTGATTATTATATTTTCATCTTGAAGATATCCGCCAAATTTTCAAAATCATAACTGATTTTAACTTGTCAAAGTATAAGTTATAACTTTATAAGTAATTGGTTGCTTTGACTGATATTTTGTGGTACCTCTTCATAATTTTATTTTTTGGATTTGGTAAAAACACAATTACATTGTCCTCATAATTGTATATTAAAAATTCTAAACGCTTTTCAACGTATAATATCATCTTCAGTGTTGTTTATTAGCTTAGTCATTGTGAATTCTTTACTAAGCAAACTATTTTACTATAATTTATGACTAACTAACTGTACAAGTAGACTAGGGCTAAAAATAATTATCAAAATCAAATATATTATCGGTTTCAAATGTTCAAATAATCAAATGTACGAGTTAAAGTAATACAAGGAATTATTGTTAAGCTATTAGCAGTTGAACACAAAATTGTTATACCTGAACCCATTACTGGGTTTCCTCCTTGGATCTTAACTTAATATCGTTTACCTTGTTCCTTCCGTAATCCTTTTACCCTCACAGCCCTAGTCTACCCCCACCTTGTACTTTTAATTTATAATTTATCATAAAGCTTTGTAAAATAGATAGCTTAGTACAGAATTTACTCTTACTAAGTTAACACACTAAACGTTTTTACCAGTTCTTACCATGACATCTGTTTTTATTTGTGTTTAGTTTTATTTTAATTTAGTTTTATACCTGTTTTATTACAAAGCAATTTTATATTACACAATTTTTGTTAGTGAGAGACGCCAAGGATAAAAACTGTTCCAACATCTAAAAGCAGGACAATATATGATCTTGACTCGGCATTACGTTTGTCATCGTTATGTTATTATTATGTTTGTTTCTTCGTTTCGTTGCGTACGACTCACAAGTGGCCCGACGATGCCCACCCAACTCTGGACCCGTACCAGATCAAGAAGAACAGATATAGAACTTATGATAGATGAGTGTGCTCTCACACCAGCCATTCTTGCTTGGCTTGCCAAACACATCAGCAATGTAATACCGTGTTTGCACACTGCAATAGGCTACAGAATTTGTGTGATTGAGAGACACCAAGGGATGAGCCACGCAAGCGTGACACATAGGCACTGTTCCAACGTCAGACATCTGGTCAATAAGATGTTGGCTCGGCATTACGCCAGTAGCAAGTAATTTCGGCAGTATGAGAGCATGCTCGTCTCTGATAAGTCCTATATCTGTTCTTCTTGATCTGATATGGGTCCAGAGTTGGGTGGGCATCGTCGGGCCCCTGATGAGTCGGACGCGACAAAACAATGCAGGACATGGCGTAATGCCGAGCCAACATCTTATTGACCTGATGTCTAATGTTGGAACAGTCCTATGTGTCACGCTTGCGAAACCTTTTCATTGGTTCATTTTAAGAAAACCGTTATGCATAGCAAAGTGTTGTGCCAAAATTGAGTCTCTTTTTAAAACTTTATTGCGTGAGAAATGCTATATTGGTAAATAAAATTCCGAAATATTCCTGTTAATAAAAAATGTGCTTTTATTTTTGTATAATAGGCAATATTATCTACTGTTTCTAAAATAATGGAAAGTTCAAATAATGGTAATCAGGTGAAGATACTGTAAATGAAAGTTGGAAAACTTTTAGGGTGGAAAATTTAAAGTAGAGGGGCTGGAAAGCACCCTGGGAGAAGAAAAGTTTTTGGGCAATGTCAAATAATTAATGATTTTCATTGGCAAGAGAGAAAATTCTAGTTTACACCTGGATCTCTTTGCATTGCTCAGACATTCACACTTGCTTCCCTGGTTCACCTGGGAAATCTCTCAGGTATGCATTTTCTCTTATTTCAACCAGAAGGAAAAATCACTTTCTCTCCCCCCTCCCTTCCTTAGTTTTTCTAGATCTGATATACAAAATCAATAAACTTTGTTTTCCATTTTTGTGTTGTTTTCTATGTAAATCTATAAGAGTTAAGTTGTTTGTAGGGTTGGAATTTCAAAGGAATTTAAATATAGTTCAGGAATATTCTGGTTAACCTGCTTTCATAATAGTCCAGGAGATAGCGTGAAAAAAAGTGTGTGACTAACATCAAGATAGAATTTGGTGTATAAGTTAATGTTTTGGAGCAATTTTAAAATATATGGTCGGCTAAGTTCGTCTACGGGACATGGCTTGGCAATAGGCGTTTAATAAAAAAAAAAAACCGGTGGAGAGCAGCCATGTCCTGCCCTTTTAGGTGTACAATGTGATTTTCATGGTCCTGAGTACGAAATTAGTCAGTAGACCGATAACCTATTAAGTTGACGGTAGTTTGTCCCTTGACAGGGGAATACTTTGATGAGTAATATTTGAGTAACTAACGTATTAGGTGACAAACTACCATAGTAAGTTGATAATTCGTCTACTAACTAAGATCGTTATCAGGATCATGAAAATCTCATTGTCCGACAAAAAAAGGCGGGACATGGCCGCTCTCCGCCGTTTTTTTTTTTNATCTCAACTTTACTTTCGGTCCACTAACTAATTTCGTACTCGGGATCATGAAAATCACATGGTCCACCTTAATGGGTGAGACAAGGCCGCTCTCCACCGGTATTTTTTTTTTTTTTTTTTTTTTTTTTTTAAATACTTATTGCCAATATGTGTGTGTTGCCGGTGATGATTTACGGGTGCGAAACATGGGTCTTAAATAAAGACATTATTAATAAACTGAGGGCGCAAAGAAGTATGATGAGAAGTATGATCAAAGTTTCGAGGAAAGATAAAAAAAAACCAACAAATTGAGAGAGAGAACCAAAATCGAAGATATTGGAATAACTATAAGTAGAAGGAAATGGGATTGGACAGGCCATATTGTAAGAACGACAGATGGAAGATTTACAAAGAAAGTTATTCAGTGGTACCCAAGAGAAAGAAAAAGAGGAAGAGGAAGGCCGAGAATATGTTGGGATGAAGAATTCAAGAAGACATGCGGAGGAGAAACGTGGCAAAGGGTTGCAGCGGATCGGCACGAATGGAAAAGAATGACTCAAGTCTATAGCGAAGTTTGGCTCTGAAGTAAATGTATATAGGTATATAAAATAATAAATTAAATAGTTAAGTTAAATAATACAGTAAATAAACAAATAAAGAAAGTAAAATTAAGATTGAATAAAATAATAAATTATAGTTAAATGTAACCTATCAAATCATAACCACAGATGAAAATCTGATTTGATCATAATAATATTATGTTGTTATAAATTTATTTTAAAAGTATTGTTATAGTATTGTTATTATAGTATTGTTGTTATAGTATTTTTGTTATGTTAATAGTATATTTATAGTATTGTTATGTAACAATTGTTATTGTTTTCTTGTTTTATAGATTTATTGCAGAAATATGTATTTATATATACTTGTATTTAAAATAGGATAATAATAGTAATAATTATACTAAAATAATTAATAAATTAATTTAATATGCTATTTAACAAATTGTCAAAAATGATCAATAAAATGGTATTCATTCATTCATTCATTCGCTTATTGCCAAGCTATGTCCCGCAGACGAACTTAGCGTATATTTTTAAAAGGCACCAAAACATTTACTTACACACAAAATTCTAGCTTGATGTTAGTCAGACACTTCTTTGCACGCTATCTCCTGGAATATAATAAATGAATATGATATACTTTCAATAACATTCATACACCCTTTGTTAGCTTAAAATATTTACAGAAATCCTGTGGAAGCTTATAAATATAAAGTAAGTAAATAAGTTATAGTAATTTTGAGGGTACTTTAACTCCCTTATAAATGCAATATTCTGTTCGTCTGTCTGCATTGAATAAATCCTAAAATAAATAGGACATTTTTAAGGCTAAAAGTATAAAATTTAGAACTTGTGCAAAATGCCGAGCAGAGCAGCTGAAAACTAAATCAAAACACACTTAGTCTTGAATTTAAACTTCTGAATTTTCATTTGTTTTATTTAAACACGGGAAAAACTTTTACCGCGTTAGTTTCGCTATTATTTCATTTTAAAACTCTGTGTAAAACTTTTAAACTACTGTGCATTTTTTTTTTCTATTCTTAATAAGTTTTACAAAAGTTACTTTAGCTAGACTTGTTTATTTATTTACCTCATTTAGTTTTGATAAATAATATAAAACTATAGTTATATTTTGCAAGTTCAACTCCCCCACTGCCTACACTCCTCGTGACAAGGTGTAGGGGGAATACTTACATCCCACAACGCAACAGCGGCCAGTTCATCGCCCCACTGCCTGCTAGTTATCTAGTTTGTTTTAATTAAAGTAACTGTTATATTTATTATAGCTGGATACCCGTGCTTCGCTACGGAGTGTTTTAAATTTTATAAGTTTATAAACTACCAGGAAAGCATGCAAATTATTTTACTATGTGAGAATGTCTAGATTCTATCCCTCCTACTTATATCCCCCTCCTCTTTGATAAGTTAATTTGCAAATATCCTAAATTTACCCCCCTCCTAAATGAAAATATGACAAAACTGTACATAACAACAATTACTGTACTCTTAAAGAGCATTTCAACGATATGCATCATGAAGATGAAGGGTATTCATTACTTGTACCCCGTACCCCTGTGTACCAAAATTTTAATTTCGTAATCTCATGTAGGCAGTGACCTTCACCTTGTTTTGAAGAAAAAGTGTGTAAATATTCATCAAATTAGGATAAAAGACATACCCTCATACTGATACTCTTCTTTTTATATAAGATATAGCTATATTTTTCAATTTTACCCCCCTCCTAAGTGAAAATATGATAAAACTGTACATAACAACAATTACTGTACTCTAAAAGAGCTTTTCAACGATATGCATCATGAAGGGTATTCATTACTTTGACATTTGTACCCCGTACCCCTGTGTACCAAAATTAAAATTTTGAATATTCATGTAGACAGTGATTTTCCCCTTGCTTTGAAGGTCAAGTGTGCAAATTTTCATCGAGATCGGACAAAAACTGTAGATTGTATAAAGAACATGCACACATACGTTTACTTTTATATATGTATGGCCGCCATCTTAAATCAAAATGCCCGATTGGTTAACCATTTATCTAAAGTTACTTATTTGATATAAGGAAGCTAACTTCTAAATTTCAAGGTTCTCGTGCTAATGGTTTTGGAAATATCGTCTTGTCGAATTTTGTATATAAATGGCCGTCATCTTGAATCAAGATGGCGGATTTTTAAAATATTTCTTAGCGAGCACCTAAGATGTAAGAGGAACACACCTACAAAATTTCATGGTCGTAGGTCCAGTGGTTTCAGAGATATCGTGATGTGTCAGTGATTGAGTGAGTAGTATTTGGATTTTATATATATAGATTAATATCCAACAATCGTAGATAAAGTACGGTATGCAACTGGCGCGAAAACTGCATTTTGCTTTGCTCGTGTGGTGGGGTGTAATCTCCACACTTGCATGCAAAATACTACTTTTCGCAATAGACGCGTAATGTACTGTTATTAAGAGTTTTTTAAAAGCTGTTATTACTAATGGACACTTTGAAACGATTACTTCAATCAAAGCTTTCGCCACCTTAAATTTTAAATTTATTTAATAGGTCAAAAATATCGACCTCAATATTGTGAAACCCTCAAAAAAAGATTTACTTTATTGTTTCTTAAAAAAGAACCTAGGAAATACTTATAAACTAGAACTTAAATAAGACAAAACAATGTTCAAAGAAATTTGGAGAGTGTATAGGGAACTATTCTAGGAGCTAGTCGTGAGAGTTGCAAAAACTTCCACTGTTAGAATGAAGGACTCGACTGCGACAGCGAACTAAAGCAACAGTATTTCAGTTGAAGAAAGGCTTAAGATAACTTGATTGACTAAGCTTTCAAAACACTCCATCACCATCTGACGTAATTAACTAATAAAATAGTAAAAGCAATAAAAGAAATATTTTCCCGACATTGACTGACAGTTGCTTTGAAGTTAATAGTTGGAGAGTTGACCGTACATAGAGTTGCAGTCGCACAGTTGGAGGTTGAGTCCAATAACAAGGGTCTGACTCTCATGACTGACGCTCATGCAATTTTTTCAAACTGGTTGCAGTTGCTTTGCACTTGTGGATTGAGTAACTGTACTGTTATTGTAGGATAAACATTTGAATCGTTTTGGTACAAATTATGGACTTGGCCGTCGTGTTATTATTTAGTTCATTATGATTGGTTTCTTACCCCCATTCAATGTACAGGGTGGCGCAGTGTGGATGACCACATTTTAAATCAGTGGTTCACAACCGGTGGTCCGTGAGAGCCTCGGGAGTGGTCCGCGAAAGGGTCCGGTAGCGGTAGCATATGTAAAAAGTTAAAAACATTGAACAACCAGAAGGCGCAGGGTTATAAAACAAAAGGTTATATTGCAACTCAATTTATTGCATTATCTATTGATCTTTAAGGATCATTATCATAAGGAAAATTTGCTTGTATCAATCTTCTACCTCTGGTATTAACCACAATGTGACTAAGTGTCACATTAAAAAGTGGTCATCCGCGCTGCGCCACCCTATATTGTGCGAAGTGCAGTTTTCTAAATGAACCACTTGTAAATGCATTTTTAATTGTGTTGTCTTACAGCAGGAAAAGCACTTCCGTTTAAGCCAAAGCTATTTGGATTCTCATCCGCTCAACACGAAGAAAGATCAACTAAATTATTTAATGAAAATGAGCGATTTAATTATTTCATAACTATAATAAGGCCCCTTTGCGGATTATAACCTAAGTAAAATGCCCTATTGCAATGTATTATAATTGTACTTTATGCTAAATCGCGCTCAATATACTAAGTATATACAGACATGATTATGTCTGTATTTCTATGCATAGAGTATTTAGATGACTATTCATTATGGATGCTGAGTTGTTCATACATATGGAGTGATATGAAGTAAGATGTCTGCACGTACTTACAGGGCTTAGTAATGTAAGCTTATTACTTGTCATGTCTAACACTTAGCACTTGGCTTGAGTATTTCATCTTGTCATCGTCCTTTATTATTTATTTCTTTATTTATTTATTTATTTTAATTTTTTGAGAGTCCTCTGACAGCAGAGCCACAAGTGAGGCACTCTTGAATAAACATAAACATGTACACAAAATACACATATGCAATCATTTAAAGATACAAAAATGACTAGAATAAAGTTACATAAAATAAAACATCAGAGAAACAGCAAAGGATCACAAATTCAATAAAAAGTTTTGTAAGAGAATAAAAAAAATAAAATCAAATCAATATAAAAAATCCAAATTAACAGTTAGGCAATAAAACTTATACTAACAATTAGATAACAAATAAATTAAATAACAATTAGGCAAACATGTAGTAAGATTTAATAAAAAAGTAGAAATTATACGTGGTAATAAAATTAAAGTAGGAGAGGTAAATACGTAAAGGGAAAAGGAACTACAGGAACAGGAACACGGACTTAAGGCTATTTAAGGACAGGATCTGGGGACATTCTAAAAGGGAGTTAGAAGCATTTACACAGCGGACAATAGGGGACAGCTTAGACCATTCTCTTGTATAGAAGGGACGTCCAGCCCGCCTACCTGAAGGTAATATTACGACCTGATCCAGCACTGGAGAACAGACTAACCTTCCGGTTAAGCAGTTGACTAGGAACAAAATGTCAAATGCTTTACGCCTTTCGCTCAGAATTTGCAAACCAAATCTATCACACATGGATTCGTAACTGTAATAAACACGCCGATACATGTACCTACGATAGCAGATTATCATTTAGTAATAGTCCTGAGTCATCTTAGTAAATAATTATAACGCTATTGCATATTTCTTTTTACTTTTCCTCACTACTAATAGTAGGAAAAGTATTGTTTATTTTATTTTATTAATTTCTTTCACTTTGTCATCCAATGCCCTTGTAATTTACTGATCTTTTGATCCCCCCTTTATGATCTTTTGAAAGATACTTATTGTAAAATGAATTTTAACTTTCATTGTTAAGTTCATTACAAACTGAACCAGCAATAAAACTTTCACACCTCTAACTATATTACAAAAAAACAAAATGAAACAGTCTCTCCACGGAAGAAAATACTTGTTTATTTACTAAAGCAGCTTTCGGTTACGGAATCTTACGTTAGTCTACGACATCGTATGACTCCACACTACATAAATTCTTTATATATAATGTGTCTCTAGTTCTAGAAACACATTATATATTTACATTAGCAACACAATACCGTGTACCCGACTCATCAGTCGGGCTCCTGATGAGTCGGACGCGACGAAACAAAGGATATGGCGTAATGCCGAGCCAACATCTTTATGACTTAATTTCTGAAGTTGGAACAGTTCCTATGTGTCACACTTGCGTGGCACATCCCTTAGTGTCTCTCACATATTGTGTACATTATATATTATTAAGCACTGAAGATGGCTTTATAAAAGCCGAAAGCTGCTTTGGTAAATAAACAAGTGTTTTCTTCCGTGGAGAGACTGTTTGTTTATATTTATTAAGATGATCTCCATCAACGCTCTTATTTCTTAAGTCTACCTATATTGGTTCCTACTTTCCTAAGATATATGAGCCAAAAGTTATGTCATTTTGTCACTGATCTATTGACTCGTCATAATTCCAATTCACTTTTAGCAATCCTCTAAACATAACATTTTGCATTGCGTAGAGTGTAATGTACTTAAAAACATTAAGAAATCCGAAAAACATCTCGTTCTTTGCCCCTTTTAAATCTAATTGAAAATATGGCTATGCAAAATTAATTAAAAATACTCTGCCAATTAATGTGGCACATAGCTTCCTCGCAAAGAAAAGACCAAATTAAGAAAAAATACCTCGATAAAAATAATCAAAAAGTTGGAACGGCGCGGCGCGGCACTGACCCAGTAAATATTTAATAAAGTTGCAGAAGTTTAAACATTTGCTGTAGAAACAAAGCCTCCAACAAGCACCAATACTTTATTTTATAAAAAAATATAAAACTGTAACCAAATCGTAGAAACCGCTGTATACCTAAACAGGTTTTTTTTATCCCCCCCCCC
>KZ653108.1:113891-126003 GCA_001010745.2 Gerris buenoi | reverse complement strand
CGGTACCACCTCCGTGGGCAAGTGATTCCCCACGGTATCTACCGTTCTCCTTCCTCAACGGTACCACCTCCGTGGGCAAGTGATTTCCCACGGTATCTACCGTTCTCCTTTCCTTTCCTCCATCCAGTACCCTAAGTTGGAACACGCATTAGTTCGGGTCCTTCTGATAAACCAATATTACCAGGCCCGACAAATGGTGACCCCGACGTGATCATGCCTGCTGTTTATAACCAGGACAGTCTCCAACGAGATATATTGGATTACAACCGGTATATGCGTTGGTTGCAGAAAAGAGCTTCGAAGTTTCTCACCATTCGAATGATTGACTATAAATCTCCAGGTTATCGAGCCTCGCTCGTTAGTAATTTTACCAACAACGTGCACATCACAGCGCGTGATGCAGGTGAAGCTCTACCTGCTTACTATGCTCGCCTTCAGTTAGAAGGAGAGCTTCGCGAGTTCTGGAGTCCTCGGATGCTCGATCATGCCGAGTGGTTGAATGGTATCATCGCATTGCCTGGTGAAATTCCAATGCTTGGAAATGTCGTCTATCCGACTTACGTTCCTAGAGACCGAACAAACTGTGGCTGGGAGAGTGAGACATCGCGTCAAGCACTCGTGAACTCAGTTTACGGCTGATCGTAAGTTAAGGTACCAGTTGGACTAGCGGTTAGAGGAGACCCTCCCCGGAGTATAAAATGGGAGCCAACTGGTACGTGAAAACCCCAATAGATCCACCGCCTCATCCCACTCACGGCAAACAGACGCAGACCCCCTTGAAATGGAATAACAGGCGACTGGGAGTTTACAGCGGCGGCGCCATCGTATCTATCAGCAACGGCATCCATCGAGGGACACAGACCTCCCTTTGCTGCCATAATCCACACCAAGGATGACTTCACGGATACTCAGCCACCACTCTCGTGTCAATTGGGGGGAGGTATGTGGGTACCCCACTTGGCCTGCTTCAATTGACACCCGAGTTTGTATGTATTTTATTGTATTTGAATTGTATTTTGAATTTGTATATTAATAAATCGAGGTTGTAGCGAGCGNGATTTACACGTTTTGAGGTCCCCTGAGTCCAAAAAAGTGGTTTTTAAAAAATGTCTGCCTGTCATCTGTCTGTCTGTCGTCTGTCTGTGCAGACGCCTGGAGCCTAAACTACTGGGCCGATTTTGACGAAATTTGGCGTTCATGTTTAAAAAAATCATATCCCGAGGCGAAATCGAGATATGACTTTGAGCTCCAAATTTGGGGGTGCTAGCCCCCAAAAACTCTGAAAAAACAAAAAAAAAAACATGAAAAAAAATTATTTCTCGAAAACGATTTCGACGATTTTAATTAAAAAATTCTAAAATATAGCCCATTTAAATACAAATATAATGATATAATCCGTTTTTCCGGGAAAAATATAGTTCCGGAGAAAATAGCTTAAAACGCGGACGGAGAGAGCCCGGGTTTCATTAGGACCGATACCCGCGTGACCCTTTAACCAAACTAATATTACAGATTTGCCTCTATTTTTTAAAAGGTAAATGTGTTTTATGATATTTGAGATCAAATAATTACTGAGCACAAAAGGAGTTCTGTGTTTTAAAGTTTCAAGCGCACTCAGATTATCTGTAAAAATTACAAATCTGGTATTTGTCAATAAATAAATAGACTTTAAAGCTTCTTAGATTCCTATCAGTTCTACAGAAAAACTATAACAGAGTGAGAGCACTAAACGAGAGTTAGTGCGTTGAAATTGCGGGAAAAACTAGCAAATGGGGTGGGGAGCCAATGAGAGCTCAAGATTTGCCCTCTGGATAACCATATAAGAAGGTGAATGTAGTGGCTTTATTTTTTTCCCTCAGAGAGGTTGGCCAATCTGTGTGTCACTCGATTTCCCGCGCTGTCAACACACTAACTCTCGTTTTGGACAGACTGTAATAACATTAATTCATCCTCACTAACATCTTAATAACTTTTGCAATTAGTGTTAACTTAGAAAGATCCTTATTGGGTTGATTTGCACAAAAACGTGAGTTAATATTCTGCCAATTAGTGTGGCACATAGTTTCCTGGTGTTTTATCACACACTTTATTCATGATATGAGGGAGCCAGCGTGGCTGAGGGTCTTAAGGCGCTCGCTCGGCTATCAATAAGTCGAGGCAACTCAACAGTTCGTGGGTTCAATCCCGTGCCATGATACTTGAGTTGCATCTATGAATTGCGGTGAAGGGCGAGGGACACCCCTTATGGGGCACTCTTTCCCCACTTATTGATGGGGTCCAATAGAAGTGGGTCCGATCCGTGTCATGATGATGTAATTTGCATCTATGGTTCGAGGACGGAGCAGGGCGAGGGACACCCCCTATGGGGCCCTCTTCCCCGACTTGGTGAAGAGCTTGGTCATTATACTAATGTCCTCATCATACTCGCTTCGGCGGTACAACATACAAATGTATGATGTGTGAAGTAGCTGGAACTCTCCACCGCGGGGCGTAAAATGTGCCTGCTAGGTTCGAACAAGTGGTTCGTCCTACCCGTTCTAGTAGGAAGTACTAGACTACTATACTATTCATGATATGCTTTCCTTCCATTTTTGCCTACTTTATTTAAATTTTCCCCTTTTGCCACCTACCTTATAGTCCCCATGCCACCATAAGAAGTGAGTTGCTGATTGATAAAGTTTTCTTACCTTCTAGAATCGCTTATTTATGCCTTGTCCGCCGATGCATTGGGTATATAGCAACTGGGCGCTGGGCCATTTCTTTTTTGTTGACCTGCCAAGTATACCGTTCTTCGAGAACATTGAAAAGAGATAGATAAAGTTTTGATTTTCATAGGATCGTTTAATTATATTAAACAGTGGTACAGGTGGCCACCGATACGAGTGGGCCGTTTGGGTTGTCCACCACCCCAAACGTTTAACCGTTAAACGTTTAATCGTATCGGTGGCCACTTGTACCACTGTTTTTTTTTTTTTTTTTTTTTTGTTTTTTTTTTTTTTTTTTTTTTTTTTTTTAAATTAATTAAACGATCCTGTGAAAATCAAAACTTTACCTACCTCTTTCCAATGTTCCCGCAGAACGGCATGTTTGCGGCTAGTCAAAAGAAAAGAAACGGCCCAGCGCCCAGTGGCCACATACTTAATTTATCGGTGGACACGGCATAAATACACGAATAAAGAGATTCCATAAGGTAAGAAAACTTTATCAATCAGCAACTCACTTTTAATATGGTGGCCTGGGGACTATTACCAAATGTTACGGAAGCATTGTGATCATTCTTATGATTAAACTTTTTTTATACCTATGTCTCCGAATTCAAAGAACTGTTTCAGACATCAGTGAACTTCTACATTTTTCTATATTATGTCAAAATATTTAGCATTTCTGAATAACTGAACTTTAAACCTACCATACACAAGTGTTTAAACCAATTATATATTATAGATTGATTTATGCATTTTTCCCAATATTTTCCGGCCATTCCCAAATTAATTTAGTGGTTTTAAAGCTTGCTTGTTTATAGATAGGAATAAAAGCTATACTTCATGTTGTCATCAGGTATAAAGAGCCCTGGCATCATAAAATAAAGGCGAAGATCTAGCGAAAGCAGGCCACAACGAAAACTAACATAGGTTGACAGTCTTCGTATGTCGTTTACTTCCAGGGATATCAAAAGGTAGTAAGGCTTCAGGCTTTGGGGAGAAAAAAAATCTAGAGATAAGGGTACTCTGATAAGATGTGACATCTTACTCTAAGAAGCTTGGAAAGCTAAAGAAAGGATTTCCTGTAGGTATTAAGTCTTGAGCCAAACAAATGGGTAAGTATCTGACCTTTTTATGTGGTCACTGCTTATTTTTGTTTTATTAATCACTCTTAAGTACTATATAGCTTTTACTCCGAACCGATTTAATATCCTATTATTTCGTTTAGCCAACGCTAATAATATATCAGTTTCTTGTATAAGGGTTAATTATGCATAGAATTTGGTACTACATACAATAGTCAAGATAATTTTTTCCTACAGTTTACCGATTAAGTGGTATCGCACTCAAAATTGTACGCAAAACAGCAGATTCCTGCACTTACTACTTTACCGCACTCCAGTGTTCCAACTTGTGAACCAAATGTAGTTAAATCTAAACAAAGATTAACTAATCCAAATTATAATAATAACCATGACAACTAATGATTATGTTTTAACTAACTACATGATTTAAACACTACCTATATATCAAATATATAAATGTTAAAATAAAAAAGAAGTAAAGATAAACAATCTAAAAAAAAAAAAAAAAAAAAAAAAAAAAAAAAAAAATCAAAGCTGATGACTAATAATAACAGCGCAAGGTCAGGTTTGCTGAATTAGGCAAAAAAGGCAACACTGGCTATCAACAGAACAGCTGGTTTAGTTGATATTGCAAAACCTCTTACATGTTGATGAACACTCTAATATTTTACATTTTATATTTACAGATTAAAAACTAACTGAAGGAAAAATTTAATGTCCAACTCGATCTTAAATTGTCTTTGCTGCACTCGAGAAACGTTTCCGCCCTCGCCTACGGCTCGTGCTTTAATTTTTTTTTCTCTCGAGTGCAGCAAAGTGCCACATTTCGCTCTTGTTGCACAAATAACTATTATTGCGGAGAGCTTTTATTTACAAATCCTATTGTTTACTTTGGCCCTACACCTAATATACATTTAGAGGTAATTGTACACAACAAGTTTTTTATGTTTATCCATGTCCATATTTCATACTTTAATAATGATCTTGCATTCTAAGTTTAAATGTTCTATCAAATCATACGGCATTAATTGCCTTATGAGTTGCTAAGTCTAAAAAAAGAATCAAATGTGATGATAATAATAATATTATCATGTGATAATATTATCACAAATATAAAAATGTTATACCAAATCAGGTTGGCGACACTGCTTTTTCGACCTTGTTTATCATTGTTTATAACCTGCATCTAAATAACCTTCTATTTGAGTTTAATTCCACTTAACACTTAAAATAAAAAATAAAACAAATTTCCTGCATATCTGCTAAATTATTATAGTATTTTTTTTCTTTAATTTGGTTATTAAAGGATAGAATGTTGGAACTTATTTAATCAACTGCCAAGCAATCCCAAGTTTTGTCCACAGAGCGAGGATTATATAATAACTTGAGATTAATGTTTAAAATCAATTAAATGAAATCTTTTTCAAGATGTGTCCTTTTTAAGATTTCTCATAACAAAACTTTCTTTATTATAAAAAAGAACAAGAAAGATAGAAATTAAAGCAGAAGAAAAAGAGTTCTGAATTTCTTTTTTCTGAAGTTTTTAAAAGCTCTCTCATTCAGACTATTTATTCTTTTATAATCTTTCTTCATTTATAATTTATTTCCTTTTTATTCCTTTATTTATTATTCAACTCATTTTTTTGAGCAAATATATAGAAAATCTGTCACCAAACTCACGCAAAACCTTTTCATACATTTATTTATATTGAATTCAAACAGAGTGGAATTATGCGGGCAATTACATAAAAAATTATATTTGTATTATATTAAATCTATATATCATCTGATAATAAAATAAATAAAAGATAAAAAGAACATTTTATATACTACATTTTTTTTAAATTTTCTGTCATAAATCATAAATATGAAACCTGTTAAAATGAAGATTGTAAATATGGGACATGCCAAAACAAATAAAATAACTTGCGGATTTTTTCCGATCTAACTTTCCATACAGTACAATTTGCTGAAAACGATTTAAATTTTGCTGAATGATGGATAAAAGTATTAAAATAATGAGTTGTCATCGTGTTCTGAGCTATTCTAAAAGTTTGTAATGTCTTGATACTCGGGAAGTTTGTAAAAAATCGATTGCGAGATTTGCACTGCAAACAAGAAAGCAAGCTAATAAAATCGTAGTAATTAAAATAACAAAAGCATTATGCCCAAAAAACATACTCCATTGTAAAAACTATAAACTTATTTATTTATTTATCTATCTATATTATTAAAAAAGTTTGGTAAACAAACGAGTTCAGTGAGAGTGCTATATAAAACCTGTGAAAGAGTGCGATAGGAGAAAAAAAGGAGAGAAAAGAGGGCGCTTGAGAGTGAAATAGTAAACTATGTGTAGAAAGAGTGAGGGTGATTAGAGCGTTAAGGGAGAACTTGAAAGGAGGTATATCAGAATGTCAGAGAGACAAAGAAAGTATAGAGTAGTCTGCCTTCCCCCACCAGCTCAGCCGCTGTGCTACACTATACTCACGCATCTTCCCCTCACCCTTCTCATTCCATAACTATGCACAAACCTTGCAAAAAAATGGCTAAATCAGTCTTTCTCAGGAATTTTCTCAACTGTCCTTTTCAGTACTTTCTATTGCTAACGTGATATTTTGCGGCATGTATGTATTTGTCAACATTGAAATGAAACATGAGATCAATTTTAATGCTTCACTTTAGAGTGCCTCGATGTGGCAGCGGCCGCTGTTCGGGGGTTGAAGAGCGAAGCGACTAGGGGGCGGAGCCCCCTAGTTACATATTATTATTATTAGATTCAAACCCCAGAGTCTTTAAGTTATATTTAAAAGAGACCCATAAGAGATAAGAGATAAGACCCATAACATTTTCCAATTGTATTATCTTTGTATTATATTCACTTCACATTAAGAATTTATTTAAATTTTCTTTTTTTTTTTCTTTTTATCAATCAATTTTGTTATTTCGTCTCAAAAACCTTTAATTTATGTTTTAATTGTCAAGCTTAATTTTTCCATCCTCTGTCAAATATTATGTTAAATAAAAAAAGGATTAAACATTTTCTTTGATCTTTGTCGCTTTTTTTTATTAAATGATATTAAACATAAAATATTAAAACCCCCTAATATGATCAGTTATTTTTTAAAAATTATATCCTTAATTACCCGTATTTGTATTTGTATTTATTCTTTTTGACTTAAAAAGCTAAAAATTTTACATGCTTACAGAATATTTAGTACATTCAATATTTTGTTGGATTCATTTAAAATATTGATGAGGGAACAAGTAATTTTAAATATATTATTTATCAAGAGAGTTAGTCTAGTGAAAATGTCTGATACAAACCTTTTAATATATAAAACCCCTCCCCTCCCATATAAGGCTTAGAAGCATATATATATTGCGGAGAGCTTTTATTTACAAATCCTATTGTTTACTTTGGCCCTACACCTAATATACATTTAGAGGTAATTGTACACAACAAGTTTTTTATGTTTATCCATGTCCATGTTTCATACTTTAATAATGATCATGCATTCTAAGTTTAAATGTTCTATCAAATCATACGGCATTAATTGCCTTATGAGTTGCTAAGTCTAAAAAAAGAATCAAATGTGATGATAATAATAATATTATCATGTGATAATATTATCACAAATATAAAAATGTTATACCAAATCAGGTTGGCGACACTGCTTTTTCGACCTTGTTTATCATTGTTTATAACCTGCATCTAAATAACCTTCTATTTGAGTTTAATTCCACTTAACACTTAAAATAAAAAATAAAACAAATTTCCTGCATATGTGCTAANCTTTTTTCCTCCCTAGCCTAACAAAGAGCTGTTTAAAAACGTAAGGACTTTCCCCCTTTTTTTTGGTACTTTAGTTTTACTTTCGGTAAGTGAAACACAATAGAAAAATGTCATTGATCATTAGTAATAAAAGATAAATGTTTATTATTAATAAAAACAAATTAATTAGAGAACCTTTTTATTGCAACAGTTTAAAACTAATTTCATTTCTTTGCTTTGTTTATCGTGGACGAGTTTACTAGTGTACACATCATGTAGGTAGTGTATATGCTTGTGCTAAAATTACTACAAAAAAATCGGTCCGAGACAACTCAGACAAACTTTCTCATATACGAGTTAATAATTCCTTAGCCCAATGTTTTCCATTTATTAGTTTTCGTATGTTCATTTAATTATTACTGAGCATTTCATCAAAATATACCATAAAAATAACTTCTCCTGGGCGGGGAATCGAACCCGGGCTCTCTCCGTCCGCGTTTTAGGCTTTTCTCCGGAACCAGATTTTTCCCGGGAAAACGGCTTATATCATTAGATTCGTATTTAAATGGGCCATATTTTAGAATTTTTAATCAAAATCGTCGGAACCGTTTTCAAGAAATAATTTTTTTTTTCACGTTTTTTTCAGAGTTTTTGGGGGATAGCGCCCCCAAATTTGAAGTTAAAATTCATTTCTCGATTTCGCCTTGGGGTATAATTTTTTTGAAGATGTATGCCAAATTTCGTCAAAATCGGCCCAGTAGTTTAGGCTCTAGGCGTCTGCACAGACAGACGATGGACAGACATTTTTTAAAAACCACTGTTTTGGACTCAGGGGACCTCAAAACGTGTAAATCTATCAAAATCTCAAAATCGAATTTTCGCGCCATCACAAAAGAAGCAATAACCTTTTTTAATCCCACTCGACTTGAGTCGAATTAACTCGAAAAGTTTATTTTTCGGCGGAAAATTTTTTCGCATAAAATTTTATGTTTTTGTTGAGCTTGGTCCGTAGCTTTCTCGTTACAATAATTTGTCTTAATTGGCAGCTGGACGAATAGTGACGTGAATAGAAAATTTACTTAAATTGTCATTTATTAATGGTAGATACAAGTAATTTAATTTATTTTTTATTCATAGTTTGTTTTTTTTCTTTAAATTATCTAGCCTCAGTTCCTAACGTGAGAATAGATTTCAAAATTTTAGAGCATATTAAATTTATCAAAATCGGATGAATACTTTTTCAAATATAATATAGACTTTCGTAGAGTGGTAAACGGACTGATTCGAGACATAAAACCACACGAGCAATGCAAAATGCCGTTTTCGCACGAGTTGCGTACCGTACTTTATCTACGATTGTTAGATTTTAATAATAAATGCAGAAAAAAAAAATTTCTGTATGTATAAGTTCGTATTTCTCTTTTTATAAAGATGACATTAATTCATTAGTTGTATTTAGTGCCAAATTAATTATTTCGGGAAGTATTATTCTCCTCATATTTTCGTCATAATCACTTTAATCACTCATTGATTTTCACACAAAAAACTCAATATAAACAGTGTCTTTTACTAAACATACAGCAAGCAGTTAAACTCAATATAAACAGTTACTTTTATTAAAGCAACAGCAAATTAGTTTAATTAAATGTAAACAAACTCGCTAATCTTGCGTTCAGTATGAGATGCGTATACGCAATGAATATACCTACAAGTACGTAAATAATCACTTTCTACGCATCTAAACAGGGATACAATGTTTATATCTCGTAACTATCGTAGATAAATATTACTGTTCACTGCTTAATAAAATCAAAGGAGAAAATAGAAGATAATTAATGCTATAAATCTGTACAAATCTATTACCCTTTAGATGTTTCAGTGTTTGGTACAATTACCAAATCCTTAAGGGTTTCTATTCCTGGGACCAATTTGTTTTGCCGTTTGTTAAAAATCCCAACTTGATTACCGAAAGAAACGGGTTTTTAATTGAACAATCCAGGTTTAACATTTTTGTTCTTTTTTTTTACGCAGGAGAATTTTTTTTTCTCTTTTTTTTCAACCTCTTCAATTTGGCAACTGCGGCCGCAGGCTAACAATGAGCTCCCTCTACCTGGTTCTTTTTTCTTTCTAAAAACCCTTTTTCTACTTTGCATCCCATTTTAGTTTAACGTTCTATTTATTTTTTTTCTTCTTATCTGAAGATTGGAAAAGCGTATAACCACCGCAGTACCCAAGGGAGCAAGCAACGCAAACATAGCACACAAAATTTGTAGCAACACAGCAAGCAACATTTGTTTGATTATTTGTTATTACGTGTGTACATACGGAATAAAAATGTAAAAAATTGCAAGATAAAAAGAACTTTTTATATACTACGTTTTTAAATTATCATAAATTTGAAACCTGTCAAAATGAAGATTGCAAATGTGGGACATGTCAAAACAAATAAAATAACTTGCGGATTTTTTTTTAACTTTCCATACAGCACAATTTGCTGAGAACGAATTAAATTTTGCTGAAATATGGCTAAAAGTATTAAAATATTGCATTGTCATGGTGTTCTGAGCTATTCTAAAAGTTTCAAATGTCTAGCTACTCGGGAAATTAGTTAAAAATCGATTGCAAGATTTGTACTGGACAAACAAACAAACAAACAAGAAAGCAAGCTAATAAAAACGTAGTAATAAAATAACTTTAATACACCAAAGAGAATATAGCGCAATTTATATTCTTGACAGTATGACAGTATAACCTGTATATTCTAAAGACGGTCATCTTTTCAAAATCACGACCGATTATAGTTATTTGTGCAACAAGTGCGCTAAGTGGCACTTTGCTACACGAGAGAAATAATTTCGCACGAGACGCAGGCGAGGTCGGAAAGTTTTCTCGAGTGCAGCAAAGACACTTTAAGCTCGAGTTGCATATTAAATTTTTTCTACAGTTGTTAGTTTTTAATCTGTAAATAAAATATTAAATAATAAAGTCATCATCATGTAAAAGGTTTTACAATATCAACTAAACCAGCTGTTCTGTTTATAGCCAGTGTTGCCTTTTTTGCCTAATTCAGCAAACCTGACCAAGCGCTAATATTATTACTCATCACATTTGATTCTATATTTTAGATTGTCTATATTCACTTTTTTATATTTGAACATTTTTATATTTGATATATAGTGTTTAAATCATGTAGTTAGTTAAAAAAATGATCATTAGTTGTCATTGTTATTATTATCATGATTTAGATTATTAGATAATAATCTATTTTTAGATTTAAGTTCTTTATGTCTTTAAGTTGGAACACTGGAGTGCGGTAAAGTAGTAAGTACAGGAATCTGCTATTTTGCGTACTATTTTGAGTGAGATAACACTTTATCGGTCAACTGTAGGAAAAGTAATTTTTCTTTAGTCAATATTTATTCATATATATATATATATATATCTACTGCTCATTTAATTTAGTAAATATTGATTTATATATACACACATTCTGCATACATGTGTATAAGAATTGCGCATTGTGTGCTACATGTGCGTACATTTAATTATTTAGAAGTTTCTACTATATCTAGATTCTACTATATCTGGATTGTAAATTGCGCAATATTTTTGTGAATTTAAGCTGTTTAGAAATATTATCCTCCGAGATATGTTGTGAGAGTAACTGTTAGTTGAAGTATTAGCGACAAGTCGCTTTAATATATAGTAGTAGAGTTATGGGCATGGCGGTATGTTATGTTAGAAGTTAGGGAGCCCAAAGCTTGAACCCTGTCGCCTGTTTGCATGGCTACAACTGTACAAACATCCTACTCCGCAAACTCTACTACATAACACGAATTAATTTTCCCTTATTATACTTGTCTTCGTTTGAACATTTTCCACTTTTAACACTGTGTACTGAAATTATTAACTCCTTACGGTTGTTCGGAGTTACTCTGTTCTTTTTATTATCTAATTATTGTCAATTTTACACTCGTATTTTATGACTTACTAGCCGTTAGGCCCGTGGTAACGGGCAGAATAATAAATCTGGTTGAGAAAAAGAGCTGAGAGATAATTAGTTATAATTAAAATAGATATTTAAAGAGATATTTACTGTTTAAATAGTAAGTTTTCATGCAGTTATAATTAAAACATTTAAATAGGAAGTTTTGTGCATATTCGTTACATAGGTATGGCGCAAATGGTTTAGTATCTGGTTTACTCCCAGTAGCCCCGGGTTCGATCCCAGCTTATGGCACATCAATTTTTTACGTTATAAATCATTTAGAGGTGAGTCGTTGTTGTCGTTGTCGTTGTTGGGACACTACTCGATTATATAAAAGATATGGGTTACACGGTCTGTAAAAGGAGTAAATATTTTAATTATTTAGCAGCCCTGGACATTGAAATTAAATAATTATATTAATTTAATTAAATTTAATTTAATGAAATTAAATATTAGTTAGCAAATTGGCTAACTTTGTGTGAAAGATTCCTGTTTAAAATGATATAATGCTCAGAAAAACGATTGTAGTATTATATTATTATAATATATTATATTATTATATTAT
>KZ653108.1:59198-69260 GCA_001010745.2 Gerris buenoi | reverse complement strand
TAACCACCTCTAACCACCTCTAACCACCTCTAACCACCTCTAACCACCTCTAACCACCTCTAACCACCTCTAACCACCTCTAACCACCTCTAACCACCTCTAACCACCTCTAACCACCTCTAACCACCTCTAACCACCTCTAACCACCTCTAACCACCTCTAACCACCTCTAACCACCTCTAACCACCTCTAACCACCTCTAACCACCTCTAACCACCTCTAACCACCTCTAACCACCTCTAACCACCTCTAACCACCTCTAACCACCTCTAACCACCTCTAACCACCTCTAACCACCTCTAACCACCTCTAACCACCTCTAACCACCTCTAACCACCTCTAACCACCTCTAACCACCTCTAACCACCTCTAACCACCTCTAACCACCTCTAACCACCTCTAACCACCTCTAACCACCTCTAACCACCTCTAACCACCTCTAACCACCTCTAACCACCTCTAACCACCTCTAACCACCTCTAACCACCTCTAACCACCTCTAACCACCTCTAACCACCTGTAACCATTTTTCAATTTTCATTCGTCTTCAATCATAATTTCATTATCATTGGTGAGCCATACCACACACCAGTCTGTGCAACATTTTATCTATAGTCAAAGTTATTCTCCAAAACGTGATTCCGAGATGTGTGTGAAGGAGGGGTCTTAAGAAACCGGGAATATCATTGAAATCCGTTTTATATACATGTATAGCTGGCTATACATGGACGCTCTTTCATTCCGAAAATCGTGGCATGTGCAAACGGGAGAGGAAAGAGGAAAGGAAAGAACGGGAAAGGAAAGTGTGGAGATAAATTTACCCCGTCAGTTTTTCCCTTGGTAAATCAAGTCATGTGGAAACGGGAGAGGATACGTGAAAGGATACGGGAGAGGAAAGAGCGGCAAGGGAAAATGAGAACAAATTTTTCGACAAAGGGATTTATCAAGTGATTGCATGGCGCATTATTATTTGAAAAGAAAAAACGTTGGTGTATTGGAGAAAACCTTAATTTATCGTGCCATTTGGCGTAACACGTTGTTTGCCACGTGGCGTGGGGCGAATCCCTTCCCGTTTCCCTCTCTTGTGTTAACGCCCACTAACGCAGATGATAATCAGATGGATATATTTCGCGAATCGTTTGTTCAAATCATTTCCCGTATTTTCATGGCGTGTGATACAGTCCACTAACACACGAGCTTTTAAAAATGATTTGGAAAGACGCCGCGATTTTCGAAATGAAA
Source organism: Gerris buenoi (assembly GCA_001010745.2). NCBI lineage: Eukaryota > Metazoa > Arthropoda > Insecta > Hemiptera > Gerridae > Gerris > Gerris buenoi. Next base: position 68,018 of record KZ653108.1, on the reverse strand, counting down.
GACCGTCCAAGTATGGCCAGCTAATGTCTGTACGTAGGTATGTATGTACGTACGTACGTTCGTTCGTTCGGAACTTTAAACCTTTATAACATCGCTTCAAGACATCGTATTGAGATGCGGTTTGCGGAATTTTGTACAACTTTTGTCCGAAAAACAGATTTACCCGTCACACATTTACAGTCACTTAAGCACGAAATCGGTCTGTCGACGATAACTTTAGTAAGCTTTATTTGATTTAAATTTCCTTTGGGGTATATATATGTGTCCAATATGGTAGATTGTACCTATACTTTTTGAGCACAATCGGAAAAGCGGTTTGGGAGATATTGACATTTTAGTGTGTGTGTTTTTTTTTGTTTTTTTTTTAGGTTTTTTCGTACTAGATTGCGGCTAAACTGTAAGTCGTATCGAAAAGTTGATCCATCTGCCAAAAAAATGGCAGGTATGCCGCAAAGTGTATGGCGGCTTAAGTAAATAAAATCACATATTTAAAGAACTTAAATTAAATTATTTGACGCAGAACAGTTTTGGTCTAGAAATTAATAGAAGGATAATATGCAAACTGAAGATCTCCATTGTTTCAATAATTAGACTATTTCGCATTGATATTCAAAGAAGCATTGATTGGGAAAAATAGTTTTCTATTGCTTCAAATATTTGTACAAAGTTTGCCAAACATGTCACTGTTGATCGTTGCGTGTTTCAACTTTGAAAGGAAATCTGTTTTACCACAGGGAAATATAGTTTTCTTTTGTTTGTTGGTTGGTACACAGTAGTTACTTGTTCGTGGATAGGGGAAGTAAAGCTGTCAGGCAAGTTAAAGTAAACCGTAACTGAGGGTAAGAGTTGTCTTGTTATCTTCCCTCTAAGAACCTGATAACGTTGAAAACTTTCAACTTACAACTGATAATAATAAGAGCTTGCTGTTCCAAGTTTTCCCCATTTTTTACAATTTTGGAAACAGTCATAGCAAATTTGTAGTTAACGTTATATTTAATCAGTAGTTAGTTATTGATTGAGGATGTACGTTTATAGTTAGACTTAAATGCAGGAATTCCGAAGTTATAATCTAATGCTAGACTTCTTAATCATGTAATGTTTAACTTATAATTGAGCGAGCGTAGTGTGATCTTAATTTCAGAGAGTTTCAATTTTATAAGTTTGTTTTTTCGGTGGATCAGAATATGTTGGGGTACAAGTTGGAGGAAGGCGCTATGGGAGGCCCTGATGGCTGCCCAGGTCGGAAAAAATGGCCGTACCGGGCCCCCAGTGTAAATATAACTGTAAGGTAAACCTCGACGAGAAGAGACTCTAGGAATTTTAACCCAGATGTAACTAAACGGGGGCGGCTCCTAAAATTTGAAACTTTGTTCGGTTTTTGAATTTTAACGACGCCCCCAATTGGGCGTCGGGGTCGAAATACCTACAGTGTCTTCTCCTCGGTTTTACTTATAACTGCCTGGTACGCCCTTATTTTGTTTTTCGAGCCAAGCAGCCAACAGGGCCTCCCGTAGCGCCTTCCTCCAACTTGTGCCCCAACATCTTCTGCTCCACCGTTTTTTCATCTAACTATAACTGATGTACAAATTGACCGATGTAAATGAAATTCGGCTCTCAGGTGCATCTACAGAGAGTTTGGAAATGTCTCAAAGAGCCAGCTTTTAATTCTTGTCCGTCATCTGTGCCTGGAAAATATTGACATAAGAGGAAAATCACACCTTTGGCTTATTCTTCTCCGATACTACTACAGTCTACAAGATTAGAGTTGGCACAATCAAAAGACGGGAAAATTTTGAGGGAAACGATTTTATTGGTCCACCATGTTGAATGCAACTTCAGAAAAAAATGCTCTACTCTACCCCTGTTCCAGAAAAAAATATAACATGGCAACACCGATTTTCCCTTTTTATAACCCCAAAACTACCTCCACGTTTGTTGTTTCCCGCCTTCGATTGTGCCAACTCTAATCTTTTGGACTGCAGCTAGCTATAACAGTTCAAAATTGTGTATTTGTAATTTATTATTCCATAAATGCAATGCATAATTTTAATAAATATTGTGATCGGACGTTTGAATTTTTACCATGAAAATATCATTTCCTGTTTGAATTGGATTTTTCGAACATACTCAAAACTCAAACTAGTTTTTTTTATAATAACTTGGTTTCCAGATAAGCGTCATGATGAATTTGAAGTCCGACGATACGCTTCCAATACTGGAAGCATTTTAAGGGGTATCACAAACAGCAAGATAATTTATAGACGAGAAGTTAGTGCGACGACTGGAGATAAGGACTGTGAATTTATAATGGTTTTCTGGGACGTTGATTTTACCTGTAATTCCCAGAGGTTTTCTTCAGTAGGGTTTATCATTTGTTGGGATGATGAACTGGGTAGATGCTGCATCCGTCGGCGTTTTATGTTGAGTGGGTAATGTTAGGAGCTGGGAAGTAATTGAGGCGCTGACTCTCGCACTCTGTCCTTGCTTGTTACCTTCTAACAAGAGGTTTTCAGGCCTCAAAAAAGAAAGAATCTATCCTCACTGATGGATTGTCCAGAGAAGATGCAACTACGTACTAGTTTTATTTGACTAATTATTATACTTCCTCTAAAAGTATTATCTTAAACCATGCAAGTGAATAATACAAATCAATTTCTATTACTTAATTCACTTTTGATTTTCATTTCTATATTCCCCGACAAAATTAACGCATCACCTCATAATTGTCTGCTTCGACTATCCCTAATTTATACTGATATCTCATATATAATCATCATCATTAATTAGATTTAATCAACATCATTAATTATATTTAATAATCATTATTAATTATTATTAAAAGAGTTTTGTAAACAAACGAGTACAGTGAGAGTGACATACTTAAGAGTGGAGTGCGTTAGGTGATATCCCCCTAGAAGAGTGTTGAGTCCGGGGGAGAAAAGGGAGATCTTGAGAGTGACATAGTACTAACCGTGTAGACAGAGTGAGGGTGATATTATATTCATCCGAGAAGAGAAAAGCCTGTACGGCGGGACAGAAAGTAGGTATATTGAAATGTCAGCGAGAAAAGGAAAGGAGATAGTAGTTGCGTCCATCCCCACTACACCTTATCCACTATCCTACTTCCCTTCACATATTCCATAACTATACTCATCCCTTCTCATACCACGTCTTTTCAAGGGTTGGCGAGCGAAGCGAGTAGGGGGCAGAGCCCCCTAGTCATTATTAATTATATTTAATCATTATCATTAATGACTCACTGCTATTTCATTTGATTAAATGAGAGCTCTCACGTAGTTATTCATTAACACAGTTGTTTGTTTGTGTTAACATGAATAGACCTCCTAATTTAACTATGGAGGAAGTGATTAAACCCGTAGTGATGGGTTGAGAAAGGCTTTTCTCAAAAGGTTGGTTATCGATTAGGATTGCATCTCACTACAACCCGCTGAGCATTCCGGCGGTTCCAGGAGTGTGGATATGATCGACAGAGGCGAAATAGGTCAACCTGAGATGTAAACAATAGAAAAAAAGATCCCAATTGAACGAATTTTGTGTAAGCATAAAAATATAAAAGTGGTGCGTTAATTTTGACGGGGAGTTTATTTATCTGTTTATTATCTGTGTAAAGGTGGGTTCATAGCTAGCGGATCCGTATTTGTGGAGGGCTATATAATATATAGATTAACAATAAATATATCGTCAGAGAAACGTCGAGACGAAGGACGGAGTCGTGGTTTCCCTCCGCTCAAGTTTCGGTAGGCCAGGTTATAAACAAAGCCAATTATAACATCGTTTTTTCAACTTTAATTTAGTTCTCTTGCTTAAAAGAAAAAAAAAAAATATATATATAAATAAGATTATGGATAAGGATTTTTATAATTGTAAAAATAAGAAATATGTAGTTATATAATAAAAATAATGTAGGAAAAGATATAATAAGCACAGATATAAAAAAACATGGGCATAGTACACAGAAAAAGATAAAACACTGATAGGAAAAACATAGCTTAAACACAGAGTATAATAAAAAAAATTAGGTAGGAACAAACAAACAGATACAAATATATTATAATAAAACCATTTTAATATAAAAAGAGAAAGTAAATAAGAAGAGAACGTAAGTGAAGGTTTCATACAGGTTTTAAAGCGGCACCGCAAAAAGATGGTTTGGAACCAACTTTCCGCCGCGCCGCAAAAGAGTTGCCATAGATGAATCCCTTCGGTCCTCCGCAATTACGTATCCGCTATCTATGAACCCACCTTGAGCCTTTAATGACATCCATCATAGCTTAAATATTCTTCTGTAATCAATCCAGATTAATTCCTTATCATTACCACTGTTACACTAGATTTTACTAATGCTGTAATTTTACTTGCTTCTGTTTCAGGGGCCAGTTAGCCTGTGCACGCTGGGAGTGGGCTCTACATTCGGGGAGTGTGTTTTACAGGACTTACCCAAGGAAAGCGCCGTCCTAACCAAGACTCCCTGTCAACTTCTTCGACTTCAGCATCCCGACATCAAAGCACTATGCGAGGTAACTTAAAACATTCTCTAATAGTCCAGTCAAATTGTGCATAAAAAGAGCTCAAAGTGGAAAGTTCTGGTGTAATTGTTGTTTGTGATTTACTTTTTTTGAAGTGCTGAACACGAATCTGAAATAACCGGGAAATCACTAATTTTTGAAAAATAGCAAAAAAACTTATTCTTAAAATAATATATAGCGAATTTCTGAACAATTTATATGTATTTAAGTACTAATGCGAGCTCTTAGACACAGGTTCTATTATGTTTTTTTGCTATTTTTCAAAAATTATTGATTTCCCGGTTATTTCAACCCTCTTTTGTATAGAAACCATTCGACTTACAAAAAAATGGTAAAGAGATAATTTGTAGGTATTTTTCTCTTCTTTATTTTACTACTTCTCCACTGTTTGCGTTAATGGATTGCTTTGCAAGTTATAAGCTGAAAACCAATAAAAAACCTTTTTTTTTATTAGTTTTTCGATGATTTCTCATACTTGCCGCGGGAAATTTTGTTGGACAACTTCAGATTCGTGTTCAGCGCCCCAAAAAACATAAAGTAAACCACAAACAACAATTACACCAGAACTATCCACTTCAAACTACCATTTGACTGGACTATGTACTACAAAAGTCACATAGGTTTGTCACCCCAAGACATTGAGACTCCCGGGGCAGTTTTATTATGCTATTTTAAGATTGAGTCTTATCGTGTGTAAGACTAAATGTTTTACCAAAATCTGAAGGACAATGAGTTCTTCAGTTTTCTTAGTGCATATTTAATATTCCTTTGTCTTAATAGTTAATTAGAATAAGGGATAAGACATACTATCATATTTATATACCTAAGAGTGATTGTTTTTGTCCCAAGGTTCAAGGTACATTGGACTAAATATCCCTTTGTCTTATGACTAAGATATTATCTAAGATAATATCTTATGACTAAGAATATTATCGTCTATTCTAAATAACTATTAAGACAAAGGGATATAGGGGGGTGCTAAGGTAAAAAAGTACCCAATTGATTTCGGATTGTAGATTCTGTACCTTCATTGTCATTGTGATCATTGGGAAGGAGGGGGGGAGGGGGAGACTATTCTTTATAATAAATATTATTTTAGACTTTCTGCGACTTTTGATGCTCGCACTGTCCTATAGTATATATATATTAATAAGTGAACATTTTTCTGTTAGTATTTTTGCTTTCTAGATAAAGTAGAGGATAAGAGCGACTTCAAAAATTCACTTATTAAAAATAGATTTTAATATTCTTTTATAAGTTCTTTTTTTCACATAAAATAAAATTGCATTAACAATTTTTTTTATTTTATTTTTTTTTTTACAAATTTTAACTTCGGGGTAAATAAACAAGTTTTTAAAAAGGGGTAGTAAGTTAACATTATAAACTAATATTTCATAGATTATTTACCAATAATTCTAAATAAGGAAATACTTTGGTCGTAAATTTTCTACTTTTAGCGAGAAAAAATTGTATTATTATATAAATCCCTTTAATATCTTTTTGAACTTGTTACCTCGACAGCCACCAGTTTTAAGAATAAAGAAAAACTTTTACTTTGTTCTCCCTAATTTTTAACTCTTACCTCTGAAAAAGGAATCGTATATCATAATAATAAATCTTCTCTTGAAGTTTAAGGTAGTTATGAATTTTAAACTTAAATAATTTGTGGAGTAAAAAAAAAAAAAAAAAAAAAAAAAAAAAAAACTTTATTATTTATACTTATTTATATTAAGGTGAAAACACACAGGATAGAAAACTAGCGTATAGTTTTTACTATATCTATAGTAAACTAGCATTTATGCCCACATGAGCTCTAGTTTTAGTCAGTTATACGTATAATTTACTATCCTACAGTCGAATTATACGCTATACATACAGAAATATTACTATACAGAGGGGCCACACGAGAAGGAATCAAAGCTATACCTGTTGCTGTATAGTTTTGATTCCTTCTCGTGTTGACCCTCTGTATAGTAATATTTCTGTATGTATAGCGTATAATTCGATTATAGCATAGTAAATTATACGTATAACTCACTAAAACTAGAGCTCATGTGGGCAGAAATGCTAGTTTACTATAGCTATAGTAAAAACTATACGCTAGTTTTCTATCCCGTGTGTTTTCACCTTTAAACTGTAATTTTTACTCTCAGTTAAAATGTATCGTTATAGAAAAACAGACTTGAAATGGATTAATTTATAGAAAGAATAACAGAATAAAGAACATTATGTATATTTTCATGTTACATTGACCTATATGTAATAGTACATTACGCGTCGAGTGTGGAAAGTAGCATTTTGCATGCGAGTGTGGAGTTTACACCCGAGCGACAGCGAGGGTAGTAAAAACCACAAGAGCTATGCAAAATGCCGTTTTCGCACGAGTTGCTTACCGTACTTTATCTATGATTGTTAGATTTTAATAATAAATGCAGAAAAAATAATACACTTCCTGTATGTAAGCTGGTATTTCAGTATTTCTCTTTTGATAAAGATGACATCAATTCGTTAGTTGTATTTTGTGCCGAATTAATTATTTCGGAAGGCGTATTATTCTCCTCGTATTCTTCATAATCACTTAAATCACTCATTGATTTTCACCAAAAAAAAACTCGATACAAACAGTTACTTTTATTAAATAAACATCAAATTAGTTATGTTAAATGTAAACAAACTCGCTAATCGTGTGAAAAGTTGATAATTCTTCTTCTTTACGTCACTATAGTGGAAAAAAAGAGGAATTGTTCAAAACAATGTGACACGTATGCGCAATTAACACAGGTGTGTAAAGAATCACTTTCTAGGAATGTAATGTTTATATTACGTATCAATCGTAGATAAATTATTATACCTTTTACCGTCAAAATATGTAAAAGGTGACAAAATCAAGTATCTCATTTCTATTGATTGGTAGAAAATGTTTTATTGTGTAAATTTAAAGCGATTATCTCTAGGAACCGAATTGGGCTACCCATGGTCCTTTTTTTTTACAAGTATTAGTAGTTATGGACAACAACAACTCTTGTTAGTGGGTATATTAATCAGCGATCATAGAATCCTTAAACGGGAAGATTTCCAACTCCCCTCTTTATCTACCTGTGTTAGACTACAACGCGCTCCACGGGAAGGTGCGGTTAATATTGTAACTAAATCTTTTACACTATTCAAAAGATTTAAAGCTTCTTAATTCAAAGAAATAAATTAATAAATTAATCTGTCAATTTACTAGATTCGAACCCGGGAACTTTCGCATTTTGAGCTATCGCGCATCTCATTCGGCCACCGAGGCTGGTTTTTTTTATTTTTTTTATTTGGTATTGTTTATTTACAAAATAGTACAAATGTCAAATGATCATCAGTAGTTTTCAATTTTAACCACCATATCCCCGTGCAGCGCTAGTGCTCACACCAAGACTTAGCGAATTATTAAAAAAAAAAACAACTAGAATTATAATTTAAAGCGTGTAACTAGGTAAACACAAAATATAACCAAAAAGGAAAGGTAACAATCTAAAACTAATACCAGTGGCGCCATCTAGCGGCAACACACCAAAACTATATCAAAAATGAATTCATAAAAATCCAAAAACATAAAAACACAAGATCTCTCCCTTGACATCTTGAAAGTTAAACCTGTGTATTTGGCTCTCAATTAAATATTATTCATTAATTAAAAATTACATATAAAGATGTTTATTAGAAGAGTTAAAATTCAAGTGCCCAAAAAATTGAGTTTTGAAATTAATGGTTGCTAAACAATTAGCACAATATCAATAACAATCAAAAGAATGTTGACCCGAACAAAAAGTGATAATTTGTTAAATTTGCCACAAGGTAGTAGCTACTGTAATATGTCCAATGTTATTCATAAGTGTTATTCCTGTCCTCCTATATAGTGTGTGAATATGATAAAAATGTGAATTGCAATTTTATTGTTTTATGTATTTCCCTAAGAAATTGATATTTGGAATTATCATAGCTTTTATGTATTTAAACTTCTCTAAAAGCATTTCTCAATTTAATCGAATTTTCGTTATGAAGCTAGCTTTATTTTTTTATCACTTCCAAGTTATTTATGAAGGTGAACATGTTTTCGTAAAAACGTTTACCTGTTGTATTTATCCGGAAGTCAAAGTTTTGAGTGTGGAAAAAAAAAAACAGAAGCGGTAAAAAAAAGGTTTGAGGATATGTTATGTCGCTCGGGATATATCCACAGGGGTTAGAATGGGGAAATATTGAGTATTTTATACACCCCCCCCCCCCCCCCCCCCCC
>KZ653107.1:49753-65192 GCA_001010745.2 Gerris buenoi | reverse complement strand
AAAGCTAAAATAAGTACAGTCGAACCTCGATAACTCGAACTTCAGGGGTAAATAGAAAAATTCGAGTTGTCGAGTATTTCGACTAATCGAGGTTCGAGATATTGAGGTCTAAAATGACCGACTTCGAGTTATAGAGGTTCCTACTCAAGTAATAAACCAGTATTAAACAAAAACGATATGCATATCTATTTGTAGTGCAAATAAATAAACAAAACAAATTATAAATTGAACTCACACTACATATTTATCTATTTACAATTATTTTAAGATAACAAACAGATGAACAAACAAAAAAATATTTATAAAACATTATTATTCATCTCAAAAAACTCATTTATTTTGGCCTGTCTTCCTTTTAAAGCATGTTGTCCATGGCAGAGTCCAAATGTGAAATTGATCTAACGATATCCTCATCCATGCCAGGTTTCTTCTGAAAATAGCGCCGTAGAACATCTATAGAAGCACGAGCTTCCCTGGATGTAGGAACTTCAAGTCTTGGGATATCCTCTTCATCCTCTTCTTCTTCTTCGTTTTTAAGATTTTTCTGGGCCACTGAAGCCATAATATCAGGATCCGAGAGCTCCCCGCTAACGGCAACATTTTCATCAACTTTGACAAATTCTTGAAACCGTAATCCCTCAATGTTCACAGCTTTTGTTGCCTCATTCCAGTCAATTGGATCCTCTTGAACATCTGGGCATGTTTCAAGAGTAAATAGATCTTGGCTAATTACAAAACCACACTTCTTAAAACAACTGGAAATCGTGCTTGGAGTAACATTATTCCAAGCTTTAGACAACATCCACATAGCGTCTAAAATATTAATTTTAGTGGGTGCTTGGTTATCAATGTCTCTCTGGAATCTGCGAACAACTTCCTTCCTGTAATAAACTTTGAAATTCTTTATAATTTCCAAGTCTAGCGGTTGTAGTTTGGAAGTCGTGTTTGGAGGTAAAAAAACTACTTTAACATGAGAGAGAAATGGCATATCACCGTGAGCGGTACAATTGTCTACAAATAAGAGTATTTTGGTTTTTTTCTTCCTCATTTCTTTATTTACACCTTTCAACCAGTCCGAAAAAACCTCACATGTCATCCACGACTTTTTGTTTGCTACGTAGTCAGTAGGAAGGCTAGCAACTCCTTTAAAACATCGCGGTTTTTCGGACTTTCCGATAACTAGTGGTTTAAGCTTTACGGAACCATCAGCATTGGTTCCTAGCAGCACAGTCAGCCGCTCCTTGCTACTTTTTCCTCCACTGCATGGATCTCCTTTAAAACTCATCGTTTTATCCGGCAAACATTTAAAAAATAAAGCCGTCTCATCGGCATTATAAATATTTTTTTAAATCATACCCGTCAATAAGATCCTTAAGATTATTTAGCCATTCTGAACAAATATTTTGGTTCACACTCCACTTTCACCGCGCACTTTTTTAAAAACAATGTCATTTCTTTTTTTAAAGTTTTGGAGCCATCCATTCGATGCACGAAACCCTTCATGCCCTAATTTTTGTGCGAACTCCACTGCTTTCTCACACAAAATGGGCCCTCCTTCCTATAGAAATATTTTTATCCCGGCATTGCTTCAGCCATTTAAGAACACTGTCATCGATGTCAGTTAAATTGGCTCCTTTTGCCCTCTTCACTGAGCCGGCTAATCCACTTGCTGCTTCATACTTATCCCGATTTTTTAGGATTGTTGACAAAGTATTTGGTGGTATACCGAATTCTTTAGCAATTTCACTTTTTTTCTTTTTGCTCTCATCTACCGCCTTGATGACCTTTCGTTTCTCTTCTACCGTTAATGTTTTACAATGACGTTTTAGAGACATTTGAACTAAAATAACGATGCAAAAAAGACGTAAAGAAGAGGAAACAATGATATGCGGCTATACTGTATGACATGCGAGAACTCAACTAATCTACTAATGTAGGGTATTTTCAGGGACAACTGATAAGCGTGCGGGAGAGGGGAGAGCCTTCCAAATGAACACGTGTTTCTTATCTTGTAGGCACCCGTAAAGTTCGAGTTATAGAGGGGATGGAATCAAAACTTCGACTTATAGAGGTTATCCACGGCTCCAATCATAAAATAAATTCGTCTTATCGAGGTTTTTATTTTAAAATATTCGACTTATAGAGGTAATAATAAAGGCAAACGCTAAAGGGAAATGAAGGGGATTGGAAGATAATCGAGTTATCGAGGAATTCGAGTTATTGAGGTTCGACTGTACTACATAATAAGAAACTGTGATGTTTATATCTGAGTGGCTGTGCTGGTTGCTCAAGAGAAGAGTATTTTTTTTTAGTTCCCTCTCAAATGCGGATATGCTTGGTGCTTGACGTACATAGTGAGGCAACTCATTGTACTTTTTTGGGCCGGAATATGACCAGTGTCTCATGCCTAGCGTGGTATTTCTTCTTGGCACAGCCACGGTGCCCGCTCTCTCCCCCCTGGTCCCGTGCCCATGATCTACCAACTGAAGCTGGTCACGTACCTTATGCACTCTGACCAGCACTCTCAGCTTGTAGAGATCTGCGAGACTTAACAGAGCCAGCTCTGTGTATAGGGCACTTGCCGAGTCGTCTCTTCGTTTCCCAAGAATTGCTCTTAATATATTGTTCTGGGCAACAACAACAGAGTTGAGGTTGGCCTGATAGGCTCCGCCCCAGGTTAGTAATCCGTACGTTAAGATCGACTGGGCAAGCGCACAGTACACAGACTTAATAGTCTTTATGTCTAATATTCGGCGCAATCGTGCAAATATATATATTAATTTGTTTAGCCGTTTTACTAAAATTTTTGAATTTTCTTTCCATCTAAAAATTTGATCGAATTGGACGCCTGTTTGAACAGTCACAATTTAATTCATCGCATTGGGTACTATGTATTTTTATTTCGGATGTTATGGCTGGCTGCCCGTTATCGTATATTGAATATGTCAAATATTTAGTTTTGTCTGTATTTATTGATAGTTTGTTCCTATCGAACCATTTTTTTTTACTATATTTAGCCCTTTTTCAGCTAGACTAAAGCTCTGAGTCCAGCTTGGGGTGGAGAAAAGGAGCACCGTGTCATCCGCAAATTTATAACATTTGCCACCAATTAACCTTTCAAGAGAAGCCAGGTCATTTATGAATACAAGGAACAGCACAGGTCCTAGAACAGTACCTTGTGGTATACCATAACGGCTACCAGTAAAATTAGAGCTCAAATTATTATTTATTTTAACCTGTTGCACTCTCTGGTATAAATTACTTTTAAACCAAGACAATGCCGTTCCTTGTACTCCTACCAGCTCTAATTTTTTTACCAGCAAATCATGAGACGCTGAGTCGAACGCTTTAGCCAAATCCAGAAATATGGATATTGGCTTCATATGGTTATCTATTAGGAATATATCTCCGAGGCGACAGCGTCGATAGCGTCGTGAGTGCCCATTCCCATCCGGAAACCAAACTGTCTGACTGATAACAAGTTATTAACTTCCAAATATTCATTTATTTGCTTTTTAACTACTTTTTCTATTATTTTTGCTATGTTTGAGATCATAGAGATTGGTCTATAGTTAGCTAGTAGGGTTGGGTCGTTATTTTTATAAATTGGAGTAACAATTGTTTTTTTAGAGCAATCCGGGATTACTCCGGTTCGGAGACTAAGGTTTACTAGGTGTGTCAGGGGCTTTATAATATGTTGTTTAACTGTAACCCCATCCCACCCTGGGCCTGAACCACCACGTAGCCCTTCCATCGCCTCTGAGACATCCTCCTCGCTCACCATCATGAGGTCAAATTTATAATTTAGGTTATAACCCCCATAAACTGCCTCGTCCCCCATAGGGTTTGGCCCCCAATCTACTTGAGGCAAAGAATCCGCGATTCTCAGTCCAACAGTACCAAAATGCGTATTAAATGCATCCGCGCACCTAACAGGTTCGCTTTTAGCATCGATTAACTCATTGTCGAACTTAACTGCTTTAACGCCGAACTTACCTTTCCTGCCTCCAATAGCAGAATTGATTATTTGCCAAACAGTCTTTTTATCATTATTAGCATCTATAATTTTAGTTTTATAATATTCGTCTTTTGCATTTCTAATTAGGTTCCGAAACTTGTTCTTGTATTTTGTAAAATATGCTTTTAATTTTTTAATATCCCAATAAATTAAAGAACAAGTTTTTTGTATCTTAAGAATCCCTTTTTATGTTTTTATATAGAAGCATGGCCACCTTGGGCACGGTCCGGTCAGGGTTACTTTCCGAGGGATCTTGCACTGTGCACTGTGCGTACCGTCATCAGACCGACAGTGTGAGAGCCCTACGCCCTACAGACAGTCAACCGTCGGTTCGCCTTCTTTCTACTGGTTTTTATTGCCATTGCTATATTGTTTTTACTAAATTTATTTCGTTTGAGAACCTTTCTTTACATTGTGTCTTATAATGGTTTCTTCTTTTGTTTATCGTTTCTTATTTTGTTTATTGTTTCGCATTGTTTATCTCGGGATGAATGACGAGAAATCGATCGACTACGTTCGAGAAATAAAGGTTCCGTATGATTTTTCTGACCCTATTCACAGGGTTAAATTATCGAGAGATATTATAGTGGTACGTACAGGATGTAGTGTTGAGGGAAGGAGATTCTTCCTTTGACCGACTGCTGCCTGCCCGGACAGTGGGAACGGGTTGGACCGAGACCGTGCCGTGCCCTGTCCGTGATCAGCCATTTCCGTGACCGTAGGTGTGAATCCACCTTTAGGTGTTAAGAAAAACTCAACGATTTCATCGAGTCGAATAACTCCTGCACTCTTCAATATACATCATCGGTCGAGTTGAGTCGCCTCGTGTATACGTAGATTTTTTTTTTTTTTTTTTTTAGCGAATCTATAGTTTTATTAACTAGGTAGTCCAGTCGACAAGTATATTTTACCTTGCAAAAGGTCATAAAAAGTTTATTTTTCTGCTAACCCTTTGTTTATTTTTGTGTATATTCTACCTATGGAAGTACAAATAACCACCATATACTTTATTAGTTCTGGTTTCCGGTTACGGTTACAAAAGGTTGCTTAACAACCTTTAACATTGATAACATGCCTAAAAACACCAATAAACATCTAAAATTAAAAAATCTGACGGGGGGGATAACAAATAATTAATATACAAATGCCATTTTTAAAACCTGGTCCTTATTTTCAATATTTTTTTTTTTTTATTTTTGGTTTCTGTATTGACCTAAATTGTTTCCATGTGCAACATTTGGAGAAGATTAAAATATTTTTTGTAATTTGGGTGAGATTAAACTTACAAAAGCAATATAATAAGCAAAGTAATATAAGCCCATATTTTGGTTTCTGTATTCTTCGCCTAAATTGTTTCCATGTGGGAAATTGGGGGAAGATTGAAAGACAGAAGAAGAATTTGAAAGAAAGAGAAAGAGATGATGGTTTTTTTCTTGTGATATTGTGACAACAGTTGCTTTGGTAAATATGAATTTTGGTAGAGCAGCCCGTTGAGATGGTTCTACTGCTTTAGAGTTCCTTCAATTGGGTGCCCATCAAAAACTACAAGGACATTGAACCCAAAATGTCTTTTCACATAGTCCACATATGCCTTGCACACTAATGGTGTTTTGCAGTAATTAAAATAAAATATATTTACGTAGTTTTTTCCATTATGTCCTTTTTATTAATAATATGCAAACGTGCAGAAGTGGGTCGTGAAGGGTAATAAAAACCAAGTTAAATCTTGTGAATGGCTATATTTCGCCCCACTCCGGGGCATAAACGTGCCTGTAACATCATTGTAATTCCTTAAAAACTCAGAATATTTAAAAAAGACTATACATACATATATTTTTACATAAATAAGATTAGAAATAAACTTAAACTAAAACTATTTGTTAAAATTTAGAACCTACCGGTGAATGAAAGTTTCGTACATGTTATATAACTGTCGATATCATCTATAATTTAGACTCGTCTTTTGACGTGCTCTACACTTTCTCTCCTTTTCAAACTTCGGGTTAAAAACATAACAAAAGTAACGAAATAACAAATAACAAATTAAAAGGATTCTAACTTAGACTTATCACAGGGAGCTTGTGTATACGTGTTATAAACATTTATCACAGAGAACTTCTAGATTTACATTTATTTTATTTTTTTAATTACTAAGACCTGTTATTATTTTATCTATTATCTATCATGAGTTTTATAATTTTTGTATGATTATAATTTTATTTAACGGAAAAAATTTTATATAGAATTTTAGCGGGAATTATGATTTGAAAAATATTAAGTTATTTTTATATTTTATTTTATGTTTAGGATAGCCGAGTAATATTTATTAATATCTTTTGAATCAGTTTTGTAGTTAATTGTGTTGTTAGTTAAACTTATGAACGCGGCCTCAAGATATTTTCGTTTAGATTCATTTACTTCTGTATCTAATATGATAACATTGTCTTGGTCAATTTTGTGATTATGGTTTTTGGTATGTACGGCCAGCGCAGTTTTGTCATTTTGGGCTCTTATGTCGTATAAATGTTGTTTTAATCTGCTCTCTAGCTTTTGCATGGTTTCTCCGATATATACTTGGTCGCAGTCTTTACAATTTATTTTATAAATTACGTTTGATTTTTTAAATTTTTCGGTTTTATCTTTTAAATTGTGGTGGAATGAATTTTTTATTTTATTAATTGGTTTTAAACCAAATTTGAGTCTATTGCAGTCAAAATCTTTGAAAGTTTGTTGTATATTTTCTGAAAGGCCTTTTATGTATGTGAGTGATTTGTAGTAAATATTATTNGTTCTAAATTTTAACAAATAGTTTTAGTTTAAGTTTATTTCTGATCTTATTTATGTAAAAATATATGTATGTATAGTCTTTTTTAAATATTCTGAGTTTTTAAGGAATTACAATGATGTTACAGGCACGTTTATGCCCCGGAGTGGGGCGAAATATAGCCATTCACAAGATTTAACTTCGTTTTTATTGCCCTTCACGACCCACTTCTACACGTTTGCATAAAATATATTGTATCTGTGAAGCTCTATATTTCAGAAAGTAGGGTTTAGGAAAAAATGTTTCATATGAAAATTGTTGCAAATTTAGTGCTCTACAAGAAAGGATAAACAAAAAACCCCGAACATTTAGTTTATTCTTGGTAAGTGGCGGTTAGTATTGATTACTAGTGGTTAGTAGTTGTGGTTATTTGTACTTCCGTAGGTAGAATATACCCAAAAAATCTAACTTGGAGGGGTGGGATAACAAAAATAGATCCTTGTCGTCTTCAGAAAAAATGTAATTTTTGATGTTTTTAAAAAAAATATTGCATCTTTGAAGCTCTATATTTCAGAAAGTATAGGGTTTAGAAAAAATGTCATGTGATGTGGTGTATAAAAATTGTTGCAAATTTTGTCTTCTACAAGAAAGATAAGAATACATTCTTTTCAGAACTTATAGGTAAAAAGAGTTACAAAGAAAACAAGTAAGGCGCGCTTCACGTAAGTACGTTAGGCGATAATCGCCGGCTTCTGTACGACTTAGTTAAAATTATCCGGTGTAATAGTTGCATATTCTTTTTCTACACTTCAACACCTTTAAATTGATGTATAAAATGCCATGATAACTAAACAATTTGTTTAGTCACCCGCCATAACTAATATCTAGGTAAATACAATATAAACAAAAATACACTTTTTATGACATTTTGCAAGGTAGAATAAAATGAGTACTTATTACAATTAACTTGATATTGGAGGGTAAGATGGTATTTTGGCCTTTTCTTTTACATCACATTAGGTTATACAGTATTAGCTTGAGTTACTTATCCTATTACCTAGGTTATACAGTATTAGCTTGAGTTACTTATCCTATTACCTAGGTTATACAGTATTAGCTTGAGTTACTTATCCTATTATCTAGGTTATACAGTATTAGCTTGAGTTACTTATCCTATTACCTAGGTTATACAGTATTAGCTTGAGTTACTTATCCTATTACCTAGGTTATACAGTATTAGCTTGAGTTACTTATCCTATTATCTAGGTTATACAGTATTAGCTTGAGTTACTTATCCTATTATCTAGGTTATACAGTATTAGCTTGAGTTACTTATCCTATTACCTAGGTTATACAGTATTAGCTTGAGTTACTTATCCTATTACCTAGGTTATACAGTATTAGCTTGAGTTACTTATCCTATTACCTAGGTTATACAGTATTAGCTTGAGTTACTTATCCTATTATCTAGGTTATACAGTATTAGCTTGAGTTACTTATCCTATTACCTAGGTTATACAGTATTAGCTTGAGTTACTTATCCTATTACCTAGGTTATACAGTATTAGCTTGAGTTACTTATCCCATTACCTAGGTTATTTACAATATTACTGTATGCGCCAGGGAGCTTTACATTAAGCAAATTAAAATATTCTTTATATCAATGAATCAACTTTTATTATTAATAAAAAAAACTTTAATACAATTGGACAGTTATAAAATAAATCATAATATAAAATAAATGATTGGCGGCAGTCTTGTTTGTTAGTTGCCATAGAAAAACAAGCCATTAGAAATGTAAATTTATTTGGTCGTGTTATATTCTTTACATAAGGATCGCTAAACACATTGGAAAAACGCGCGCTTCACTATTCTTCAGCACTGCCAAGACTTTCGTACAAATGGCAACGGTGAGAGGTATGAAGGGATCACTTTGTCACTACCCCACTAATCGCTCGCCCATCTAATTACCGACAGATTTACCTGGTCACTCGATCGATAACGCTCTAAACAGTCTCTTGTCAAGAATGAAAACATAAAAAACTTAAAAAGGACGGAAAGGAGAATGAAGGCCCCACTAGTAGCCAGATAAAAATCAATTGGTCTGTCGTAAACAGATTGATTTGGGTCGAGTCGGAGATAAACCATTTATCATACAAAACGGTAGCTCCACCCTCATTAACTATTTTTACGATCGCTTCAAGCCGTAACTTTCCAGTTTAGTCCGAAAGCCACCGGTAGCTATCCGTCGACTCGTTAGTCTACCGAAAATATCCTTTACAGGCATCTAAACGTTATTATTCATAGAGCCGACGCTCTACCGGACCCGTCCGAGTTACCGATCTCAATCTGGCACAAGGAAAAAAAAAAAACAGAAAAACACCGACAACTCGAATGCGATTAGAAATTAGACGACGACGCCGACCGAACTGATTTACACGAGCATGCTAAAAACACCGACATTTTCAACATATCTTCGGCACCAAGAACTCAGTCTCACTCAAGTTACAATAGAAAATATTTTCAAATTCATCGACTTGTAAAGAAAGAAATAGGGTAACATACTACAGGTCGACCGCGGCTTCCGACTAGTCATCCGTATAAACAACAATACCGACCGACTAGTCATCCGTATAAACAACAATACCGACCGACTAGTCATCCGTATAAACAACAATACCGACCGACTAGTCATCCGTATAAACAACAATACCGACCGACTAGTCATCCGTATAAACAACAATACCGACCGACTAGTCATCCGTATAAACAACAATACCGACCGACTAGTCATCCGTATAAACAACAATACCGACCGACTAGTCATCCGTATAAACAACAATACCGACCGACTAGTCATCCGTATAAACAACAATACCGACCGACTAGTCATCCGTATAAACAACAATACCGACCGACTAGTCATCCGTATAAACAACAATACCGACCGACTAGTCATCCGTATAAACAACAATACCGACCGACTAGTCATCCGTATAAACAACAATACCGACCGACTAGTCATCCGTATAAACAACAATACCGACCGACTAGTCATCCGTATAAACAACAATACCGACCGACTAGTCATCCGTATAAACAACAATACCGACCGACTAGTCATCCGTATAAACAACAATACCGACCGACTAGTCATCCGTATAAACAACAATACCGACCGACTAGTCATCCGTATAAACAACAATACCGACCGACTAGTCATCCGTATAAACAACAATACCGACCGACTAGTCATCCGTATAAACAACAATACCGACCGACTAGTCATCCGTATAAACAACAATACCGACCGACTAGTCATCCGTATAAACAACAATACCGACCGACTAGTCATCCGTATAAACAACAATACCGACCGACTAGTCATCCGTATAAACAACAATACCGACCGACTAGTCATCCGTATAAACAACAATACCGACCGACTAGTCATCCGTATAAACAACAATACCGACCGACTAGTCATCCGTATAAACAACAATACCGACCGACTAGTCATCCGTATAAACAACAATACCGACCGACTAGTCATCCGTATAAACAACAATACCGACCGACTAGTCATCCGTATAAACAACAATACCGACCGACTAGTCATCCGTATAAACAACAATACCGACCGACTAGTCATCCGTATAAACAACAATACCGACCGACTAGTCATCCGTATAAACAACAATACCGACCGACTAGTCATCCGTATAAACAACAATACCGACCGACTAGTCATCCGTATAAACAACAATACCGACCGACTAGTCATCCGTATAAACAACAATACCGACCGACTAGTCATCCGTATAAACAACAATACCGACCGACTAGTCATCCGTATAAACAACAATACCGACCGACTAGTCATCCGTATAAACAACAATACCGACCGACTAGTCATCCGTATAAACAACAATACCGACCGACTAGTCATCCGTATAAACAACAATACCGACCGACTAGTCATCCGTATAAACAACAATACCGACCGACTAGTCATCCGTATAAACAACAATACCGACCGACTAGTCATCCGTATAAACAACAATACCGACCGACTAGTCATCCGTATAAACAACAATACCGACCGACTAGTCATCCGTATAAACAACAATACCGACCGACTAGTCATCCGTATAAACAACAATACCGACCGACTAGTCATCCGTATAAACAACAATACCGACCGACTAGTCATCCGTATAAACAACAATACCGACCGACTAGTCATCCGTATAAACAACAATACCGACCGACTAGTCATCCGTATAAACAACAATACCGACCGACTAGTCATCCGTATAAACAACAATACCGACCGACTAGTCATCCGTATAAACAACAATACCGACCGACTAGTCATCCGTATAAACAACAATACCGACCGACTAGTCATCCGTATAAACAACAATACCGACCGACTAGTCATCCGTATAAACAACAATACCGACCGACTAGTCATCCGTATAAACAACAATACCGACCGACTAGTCATCCGTATAAACAACAATACCGACCGACTAGTCATCCGTATAAACAACAATACCGACCGACTAGTCATCCGTATAAACAACAATACCGACCGACTAGTCATCCGTATAAACAACAATACCGACCGACTAGTCATCCGTATAAACAACAATACCGACCGACTAGTCATCCGTATAAACAACAATACCGACCGACTAGTCATCCGTATAAACAACAATACCGACCGACTAGTCATCCGTATAAACAACAATACCGACCGACTAGTCATCCGTATAAACAACAATACCGACCGACTAGTCATCCGTATAAACAACAATACCGACCGACTAGTCATCCGTATAAACAACAATACCGACCGACTAGTCATCCGTATAAACAACAATACCGACCGACTAGTCATCCGTATAAACAACAATACCGACCGACTAGTCATCCGTATAAACAACAATACCGACCGACTAGTCATCCGTATAAACAACAATACCGACCGACTAGTCATCCGTATAAACAACAATACCGACCGACTAGTCATCCGTATAAACAACAATACCGACCGACTAGTCATCCGTATAAACAACAATACCGACCGACTAGTCATCCGTATAAACAACAATACCGACCGACTAGTCATCCGTATAAACAACAATACCGACCGACTAGTCATCCGTATAAACAACAATACCGACCGACTAGTCATCCGTATAAACAACAATACCGACCGACTAGTCATCCGTATAAACAACAATACCGACCGACTAGTCATCCGTATAAACAACAATACCGACCGACTAGTCATCCGTATAAACAACAATACCGACCGACTAGTCATCCGTATAAACAACAATACCGACCGACTAGTCATCCGTATAAACAACAATACCGACCGACTAGTCATCCGTATAAACAACAATACCGACCGACTAGTCATCCGTATAAACAACAATACCGACCGACTAGTCATCCGTATAAACAACAATACCGACCGACTAGTCATCCGTATAAACAACAATACCGACCGACTAGTCATCCGTATAAACAACAATACCGACCGACTAGTCATCCGTATAAACAACAATACCGACCGACTAGTCATCCGTATAAACAACAATACCGACCGACTAGTCATCCGTATAAACAACAATACCGACCGACTAGTCATCCGTATAAACAACAATACCGACCGACTAGTCATCCGTATAAACAACAATACCGACCGACTAGTCATCCGTATAAACAACAATACCGACCGACTAGTCATCCGTATAAACAACAATACCGACCGACTAGTCATCCGTATAAACAACAATACCGACCGACTAGTCATCCGTATAAACAACAATACCGACCGACTAGTCATCCGTATAAACAACAATACCGACCGACTAGTCATCCGTATAAACAACAATACCGACCGACTAGTCATCCGTATAAACAACAATACCGACCGACTAGTCATCCGTATAAACAACAATACCGACCGACTAGTCATCCGTATAAACAACAATACCGACCGACTAGTCATCCGTATAAACAACAATACCGACCGACTAGTCATCCGTATAAACAACAATACCGACCGACTAGTCATCCGTATAAACAACAATACCGACCGACTAGTCATCCGTATAAACAACAATACCGACCGACTAGTCATCCGTATAAACAACAATACCGACCGACTAGTCATCCGTATAAACAACAATACCGACCGACTAGTCATCCGTATAAACAACAATACCGACCGACTAGTCATCCGTATAAACAACAATACCGACCGACTAGTCATCCGTATAAACAACAATACCGACCGACTAGTCATCCGTATAAACAACAATACCGACCGACTAGTCATCCGTATAAACAACAATACCGACCGACTAGTCATCCGTATAAACAACAATACCGACCGACTAGTCATCCGTATAAACAACAATACCGACCGACTAGTCATCCGTATAAACAACAATACCGACCGACTAGTCATCCGTATAAACAACAATACCGACCGACTAGTCATCCGTATAAACAACAATACCGACCGACTAGTCATCCGTATAAACAACAATACCGACCGACTAGTCATCCGTATAAACAACAATACCGACCGACTAGTCATCCGTATAAACAACAATACCGACCGACTAGTCATCCGTATAAACAACAATACCGACCGACTAGTCATCCGTATAAACAACAATACCGACCGACTAGTCATCCGTATAAACAACAATACCGACCGACTAGTCATCCGTATAAACAACAATACCGACCGACTAGTCATCCGTATAAACAACAATACCGACCGACTAGTCATCCGTATAAACAACAATACCGACCGACTAGTCATCCGTATAAACAACAATACCGACCGACTAGTNGAACGGGGGGGGGGAGAGACCACCACCGAGGAGGAAAATTGTTTGGAGATTTTAGGGTACGAAAAACGTGTTTTAAGGCACTAAAAATGGAACTTGCAGTTCGGTGTGGTAGGTCAAATATTAAAATAAAGTAAAATTCTTAAAGTTTCCTTTGAATATTTAAAATTTAGTGGAGGTTGATTCTTTTCTACTGAGCAAGAACGGATGGATACAGCATACAGCTATAGTTTGCGTAAAGTTATAATGAAAATTAGAAAGTGTCAAATGTTGAAAGAAAACAAAATATTTAGTACATCTATATCTACAGGAACAACTGACTATTTTCATTTCATTTATAAACGTGTAAAACACATTAACTACATTTGTATTTCTCTTTCATTTTTTTTTTTTTTATAGGGTTTCGTTGGTAAAACCAAAAAAGAAAGCCTTATTATTTCGCTACGGTGACTGTCTGTCTGTTACTCTGGACGCTTCCAATAACTTTTGAATCGAAAGAGACAAAAAATTGAAACTTTCCAGTATTAAAGAAAAAATATAGCGAAATTAAAACAAAAAATAGGAAAATTATCAGCTGTTAAAATGCAAAACGGAGGATAATTCACGGCACGGGAAATTTTTTTTTTTTTTTTTAAATTTGAGTGGGGTATCAAATAAAAGTTATTGAAGAGTAGATTAAAAGAATATGTAATAACATTTGTGGATAGTGTTTAATTTTCCACGCCATTTTATCAAAAAACATCAAAATTTTACGTCCGAAAATATCATTGGACCACAGAGACGCATATTTTTGTATTTATGCCTTATTTTTAGGATTTGTCCGAATGAGAAAGCGGGGGGAGGGGACTTTTTTGTTTAAATTTGTTTTAATTGTTTTAATTTAACAGTTTGGTTTTTTGTTCAGGCGTTTTTAAGACCTCCTGAGTGGTTTTCAGCATGACGTATGTATGTGTGTGTGTATGTGTGTTATTATCGTAGCGCCCAAGGTGTTTAACCTAGAGAGTTGAAACTTGGCCAAAAAAATCAGTCCTAACCTGTAGTTGTGCCGCCCGGAAAATCAACTTTTNATAAACAACAATACCGACCGACTAGTCATCCGTATAAACAACAATACCGACCGACTAGTCCTAGAATAACAAAGTCATGTCTACGAAAGGAAAAAAGATAATACGTATATAAAACGTAATATATTCGTAAAAGAGATTACCTAGATACGTGGAAATAAAAAAAATCGGGTACGTGCTACCTGGTAACTTTTCCTCACTTCAGAGGCCACTAAAGTGGCTCATGCTGCTTCGCACCAGGAGGAAGCAGCATTGGTCGTGGTCAGTACTTGGAAAGGTGCCCGTTCTGAACTAACTGATTTATTATCATTCTTTCAGAAAAAACATATTTTTAATACCTATATTTTATTTTAATATTTTAAGTTTGGCGGTAGTTTGCAGATGTAAACAAACTTTGACGTCACCAAAATTATTGGAATAATAAATAATTATATTCGCTTATAACTTTTAAACTAATTATTGGAATTTCATAAGGTTTTTTATTTTTGTCCCTTAATTTTTTCCCGTTCCAACGATATGCTGTAAGTCAAAAACCTATATGTAATTTCAGTATTATTAACCGTTAAAGTTTAAAAATTCAAAAATTTATAACTTCAAAATGGCGGCCAATATTAAAATGAAATTTGGCGGGGTTGTTTGTCATACAGAGAGGTACATTCGTGCCAAATTTCAACTCGATCAGAACTATTTTCGATTTATTACGATTTTTTTT
>KZ653106.1:19186-34300 GCA_001010745.2 Gerris buenoi | reverse complement strand
TCCCCTGGAAAAATTCATATGGGCACTCATGGTTTTTTGTAGTATTTTGAGTGCAAGAACAACCCCTTTGTGGAGCAAATTTAGGAAAAATATGTTTTGCCACTACACACAACTATTTACCTATTAATCACAAGCAGAATAAGTAATTGTAAGGGAAAAATAATGTTTTTTTACCTTCTAAATAAATGTACCTACTAAAATCAAAAATTTTTCCTCAAACAATCTCAGATTACCAACCAAATTGTGTAAATTCCATTATTAAGAAAAACTTAATATAAAGATATAATGTGTTTACACTGCTTATTTCAGTAATTATAAGACTTTCAATTAAGGTAAGATATTGTTGCTTTAAATGTTTCATATTAGGGATACAAGAGCACATTGCTTCATTACATTTAGCGTGGAATTAAGAATCTTAGGGAGAAAGGTGGAAATATTACAGACCTGTGTTTGGATCGCATTGGCAGCACTGATGTTGGTTAGTAGCATTGCAAGGTTGGCAAGGCATGCACAGTTTGGCAGCTACATCTAGGTACCTTCCCGCAGAGCAAGATAAACACGAATAAGGGCCTTCAGCTGTAAAACAAAATAATAATCATAGTTATACGGATACTAAATCAAGTAAAGAAATAGAATAAATATCACATACTAGAAGAAGAGGTGTACAGTTGGACCTCCGTATAATGAATCTGATGGTAACAGAAAACAATTTGTTGTATAGAAATTTCGTTATATAGAATTTATTTTCCATAGAAACACTTATAGGTAGAGAATTTGGTTGAGGTAGCGTATCTGAAGCATCATGTATAGAAATGAATAAACTGACAAATATAAGGCATATATAATTAAAGTGTTTCTGTATATTGATAAAAATTGTATTATTTATGGATACTCTTTCATTTTATACTCTCTCGAAAAACCAGATATGCTATATTGAAGCCCAGTTAAGACAGATACATACGCCCAAAATTCGCAAAATCAACCTGTGTACAGCTGCGTCTTGAAATAGAGGATTAAGATGGAAAATGTATTAAGAGAAAACTTATGAGATAAAGAAGTATCCGTAATTGGTGCATTTTTGATCAATCTACAGAAAAGACTTTAATTATAAGTGTGTTATTTTCATTTCTATACACGATGCCCCAGATACGCTACCTCAACTGAGAATTTGTGGGACAAACAAATTGTTATATAGAGCTTTTCGCAGTATAGAATTGTTATAAGGAGGTCCGACTGTAATATGAAATTGAGTAACTGACCGGAGCACTCATGGCAGAAGTGATGACACCTGGAACAAGTTCCCTGGAAGTTCTGGAACGAGTGCGGAGGACAAGATGCAAGGCACTGTCCTCCCAACAGTTTCAACTCACTGGCACAGGTCAGACAGTCGCTCGGACCAAAACATTCTACACATCCGTCCACAGTGCACTCTCTGCACCACCCTGCGTCGTTATACCACCTGAAACACACAGTACAAAGTGAGTAAGCTTAGTAGAGTTATCTTCTGCAGCTGTGGATGCTAACTAGGTGTGGATGTATATTTAGAGATGTTAGATGTTAAGTATGCTTTTGTGACAGTACTTATTGTAACTATAATGAAACGATTGCTCACCAAATTAAACAGAATTCAAAACATAAATTAGAGTCGGGACAACCGACTAGAAAAAGCAACCGAATGAATAAGTCGATTTGGGAAAAAACAATCGACTGAATTCAATCGACTGAAAACAGTTTCATAGGGGGAATAGGGTAGGGGAAGGGAACAATGGTGAAGGACTCAGAGCTGAGGAGGGTGGGTATCTCGTTATACATACACACGTCCGAATTACAACTCCAAACTACAGACTTGATATCAGTCGAGTCAAAACTAGATATCCACAACCCAATGAATAAATATTTTAAAACAACCCATTAGTCGAATGTTTTCAGTCGATTGGTTCCCAACGCTAATAAATGTCCTTTAAGCCCATAACCAGTAAGGTTCAATCCCTCGCCGTGATGCTCTGATTTATTGAACGAGCGCAGTGAGTTCTTTATTTCAGAGACTTGGGATTTAAAAAGTTTGTTTGTGTATTTGTTTCTCTAACGATAACTGACATAAAAATTGATCGATTTGAACGAAATTTGGCACACAGGTGCTTCTAACAATAGGTCATAACTGTATAGTCTTTGGAAATTCCACACTAAATATTTCCAATATAGTGGACGACTAAAATAAAAATTTTTAGTCAGCATAATGTGTTATACATCGTTTTAAAGACCTTTAAGAGGAGAAAAATAATATGTAACTAATAAAATTTCACACTTCATTAATAGGCGAGTGTAACGAGCCTGCGTTAATATTACTAAATAAAGATAATGGACAAAATAATTTTAATGATCTTTTGAGGTTGAATATGAATGTCAGGTTTTACTGAAATATTATCCTGATATCATTATTGAGAGCATAGTATGGCTGATATAAAAAGCACCATTCTACACGAGTTCTTTATGCACCGCATCACTAGTATAGTTCACTATTGATCACATCATACTCGCTTCGGCAGTACAATGTACAGAGGTACGATGTGTGAAGTTGGTGGAACTCCCTACCAAGAGGGGCTAGTAATAGAACCTTACTATAGGAGGAGTGAGTACGTTACCCTTGAGGACAGGACGTGACACATGAGAAGTTGATGAGGAGGAAGCCTGGGGGACACGGTGTGCATGATTCCTTGTCTTCACAAGCTTCACATCTTCCTCCTTCCATTCTCTCACCTGAAACAATGTTTGTATAGTGATGAGTTTACTGAAGATAAACTTAATATGTATAAACTAATAAGAATATTTTTACAATAAAAGAACTATGAGTGGATCTATAGTGAAAAGTTACCTGGTCTACAAGTTGAGTTGCTGATTACACAGTGAGATCCGTCGAGACTGGGTTGATATCCAGTGCTACAGGTGTCACAGAGGCCTGGCTGGGAGCAGGCAGTGCAGTGCTGGGGGCAGGGCAGCCCTGGACACAGGCCCCCGGGGGTGGCTACTACACCGTCAGGTTCACATGTCAGACAGGTACTTCTGTCTCGACATGTTCTACACCCTTCTCTGCACTCTTCACACCTGCCGTCACAAATAACTCATAAGATACTAAAATACAACCATTTTTATTATTATATGTTACACCTTTTATTAATACACTTTTATTACAATTTTTATTAATTACATTTTTCCTTAAATTGTGAAACTTACTATTAATATTGAGTAGGAGGATATGATAGTGTTCAACTAATAGTGGCCAATCAAGCTGATAAGTCATAATGTTTAGGGACAAACAAAAATATTCTAGAAAGTGATGTTTCTTTTTAAATAAGATAAACCGTTATCTGAAATAAATTAACTGACAAACCAATTTTTATTATTATATTAGTAGTTATCTTTTTTCTTTAAAAAAAAAAAAAAAAAAAAAATGTAAATCAATACTTTCTCACATATTTTGTTGATGTGACTGAAATTAACTCCAATAATAAATAATTTTATCAATTTATTTTTTAAACACATTTAAAAGTGTTTATCAGGTGATTGTTTACATTTCATTTTTAGCGAAATCATATTTATTTTTATTAATATTGTTGAAACCATTTTTCAAAGGATAACTACTAATATGGTATAGATGCGTATTTAAATTAACTGCAATTTAGATTTTTTTTTTTTTTAACAAAATTGTAAGAACCCTCTCAAAGAGGTTTCGACAATTTTTTTCAGTGTTATTGTGTGTGACGTTCCCAAATTTGGGGTTAAAATTAATTTCTTAAATTCATCTTGGGGTATAGATTTCTCCGAACATGTATGCCAATTTTCTCAAAATTTGTCCTCTTAGTTTAGGTTCCATCCAGTTCTGAATAGATTACACAAATAAATTATCATCTTTTAAAAACCACTTTTTGGTGGACCTTAAAATGTGTAAACGCATCAAAATATCCAAGCCATCAAAATTCTATCCCCCTAATATGTTAATATTTATAGTTATAATAAATTTATTTTTACGATTTTGGTAGTATTCATACTACAGAATGATTAAATTTTAATTTAAATCAAATTATAATTATTATTAACACTGGGAGACAGACAGAGAAAAATAGACTCCAGCGCCGGGACTTGAACCACGGGCCTCTACATTTCCAGTGTAGCGCTCTTTCTAACTAAACTACGCAGGAGAATGATTTTTCTCTGCCGTAACCGATGTAGAGGCTAGTGGTTCAAGTCCTGGCGCTGGAGCTTGTTTTTCTCTGACTGTTTCCTGTAGTTAATAATAATTATAATTTGATTTAAATTAAAAGTTATAATAAAGTAAAAAGAAGAACAACCTGGGGATCATCTTTGCAATTAAAACAAAGTTTTAAATATCTTACTAATTGCCCAATTCTTAATGTACTTCATTTGTTTTTCATTTTTCTCCCTTTTTTACCTTTACAGTTTTACCCTCAAATAAGTAATAACATAATTGTAACAAACATACTCTAGGAGCACAACATGCTCTTCAATAGCAGCTAACTTAGTTTGCTAACAGTAAATTATATGTAAAATACAGACCAGAAATTGACTTCAGCAACACTGGTATTTTTCCCAATCCTTTGCAAGGCTAAAATTTATCTCAACTGTTGCTCTATTTCTTTAACATATTGTCTTCTATAGCTCTAGAAATATAAATAAAACTGTTAGTCCAAGTTTCTTCTAGTTTTGGATTTTTTCAGCTGAATTAAAAGGAATGCAACTCTAAATTTAATTTATCAATTTATTTTATAATTGTATTAGTTTTTGTTAGAGATAAAAAAAAACCTTTGATGAACTGCTAGCTGAAATGAAAAGTTTAGCTTGTGAGACCAATATAAGGACTAATATGTAGTGGGCATTTGGATTAGGGGCTTTACACAACTGAATCAATAAAATTAAAAAACGTGTAAACATCAATTCTATGAAATTGCCCATTGGCAATGGAAAATAAGTTGGAACTGGTTCGACTTTTTAAGCAATCTGATTGGAAACATCAAACTGAACTGTGTAAACTGCTTGGTTTTTTCGATGGAATGGAAGGTTTCAGCTGCATAGGTTATCTTGTTCTTCTTTTTCTACTGTCGATTCAATTCGATTGCTTTATCTAAACAGTATAGAGGTTTCCAATTAGATTGAAAGTTTAGTTCAATCATAGGAAGCAATGAAATGGAACAGTCTAAACCAGTGTGTACCAAACTTTATAAGATCATGGCAAACTGTACAAAAAATAGCCAATAGCCGCGGCACGCCTATTACTTTTTTCAGGGCTACTAAGAACCATCCTGGGCCTCTTGCCTATAGGTCTACTAGGTCCCCCCCCCCCTTACCAGGGGACTGGAAGATAAGGAATATTCCCCAGTGGACAGGGGGTCAGGCAAATGTTTGAATATTACATATCATTACAGTCTGCACACAATTAGAATTAGTGTGTTGACAGCATGGGAAATTGAGTGACACACGGATTGGCCAACCTCTCTGGGGGAAAAATAAAGCCACTACGAAGCATTCTTATGCGGTTATCCAGAGGGCCTCTCCCCTCCACTAGAGAAATTTATCTTTGCCTAGTTGGCCTGACCTTTTGTCCGGGAAAATTTCAAGCTCTCATTGGCTCATTGCCACGCTGTCAACCCACTAATTCTAATTGTGTCAGACTATTTTGGCTTTTACCTTTAATAAGCAATAATAAACAGTTACCATAATTTTTATGGAAATACTTATAAAAAGGTTATTAAGTACTTGATAGAGTGGTACTTATTATTTAATTTAGACGCTGTTAATTTTAGTTTTGCTTTTTATTGAAACCATGGTTTCATTGGATAGCCGTTCTCTGGAGATGATACACTAAGGTATTATTTTCATTTGATTTTGAAGTAAATCAAAAAGACAAAAGATGTCAGCTTTGAATATCTGTTAGAACTAAACTGTAAGCCTACCTACTGTACTTCTACAGACAGGCATTAGTTTGTTCTCTATAGCTTGGATTTATTATTTTTTATTCTAGATCCCACAACAAACCTGGCCGGCCTGTGTGTACAATATTGCCTTATTGTACAATTTATTGCTTTAATTGACCCAACTTCTAAAGAATTCAAATGCAAGTTAAAGACTTAATTTAAGCAGTTGATGAAACACAAAGGTAATTTATTAAAACAACAAAATTCAATCGAAACAATGTTTTGAGTCTTTGTTTTGAGTCATATAAGATTGGACTAAATAANTGTACCAAACTTTATAAGATCATGGCAAACTGTACAAAAAATAGCCAATAGCCGCGGCACGCCTATTACTTTTTTCAGGGCTACTAAGAACCATCCTGGGCCTCTTGCCTATAGGTCTACTAGGTCCCCCCCCCCCTTACCAGGGGACTGGAAGATAAGGAATATTCCCCAGTGGACAGGGGGTCAGGCAAATGTTTGAATATTACATATCATTACAGTCTGCACACAATTAGAATTAGTGTGTTGACAGCATGGGAAATTGAGTGACACACGGATTGGCCAACCTCTCTGGGGGAAAAATAAAGCCACTACGAAGCATTCTTATGCGGTTATCCAGAGGGCCTCTCCCCTCCACTAGAGAAATTTATCTTTGCCTAGTTGGCCTGACCTTTTGTCCGGGAAAATTTCAAGCTCTCATTGGCTCATTGCCACGCTGTCAACCCACTAATTCTAATTGTGTCAGACTATTTTGGCTTTTACCTTTAATAAGCAATAATAAACAGTTACCATAATTTTTATGGAAATACTTATAAAAAGGTTATTAAGTACTTGATAGAGTGGTACTTATTATTTAATTTAGACGCTGTTAATTTTAGTTTTGCTTTTTATTGAAACCATGGTTTCATTGGATAGCCGTTCTCTGGAGATGATACACTAAGGTATTATTTTCATTTGATTTTGAAGTAAATCAAAAAGACAAAAGATGTCAGCTTTGAATATCTGTTAGAACTAAACTGTAAGCCTACCTACTGTACTTCTACAGACAGGCATTAGTTTGTTCTCTATAGCTTGGATTTATTATTTTTTATTCTAGATCCCACAACAAACCTGGCCGGCCTGTGTGTACAATATTGCCTTATTGTACAATTTATTGCTTTAATTGACCCAACTTCTAAAGAATTCAAATGCAAGTTAAAGACTTAATTTAAGCAGTTGATGAAACACAAAGGTAATTTATTAAAACAACAAAATTCAATCGAAACAATGTTTTGAGTCTTTGTTTTGAGTCATATAAGATTGGACTAAATAAGCTGAAGATCCCAGGTAATTATAAAAACCCTAAAGATGCAGGAACAATAAACAGATACTCTTTTCTCTTCTACATCTGTCGTATTGCATTTGGTGTCTATTTTCTTGCTTATATCTTGACTACTATTTAGTGCGTGTTTTTTTGTGATAAGAATAGAATATTGCCTATATTAGAAGATAATACAGATAACTTGCTTGGTTAGAGAATAGCGCCCCCCCCCCCCCACATATTGTTTTTCCATGTCTGTACATAATATTAGGGAGGTAAGAACCTGTAGTCGTTGGTTTCGTAGGTCTGAGTAGGGCAGGAGACAACACAGGTGTTATTGTAGAGGATGAGGTGGTGATCACATGCGGCGCACTTATTGGGTCCTTCTGGACACGACATACAAGCACCTTCACACCCCACACACGTTCTTCTCTCCACATCTAGACAATATACAACCGTTTTAATTAAAAAATATAATCCTTAAATTTATACGCCGTGGTCAGGCAAAATGTCCTATCTCACGTTTTTGAGAAAAATGAGAGAATGTAGTTCAGCTTCTGCCATAGTTGTTTCTTAACTCTAAGGCGCTATGCACACTGAAGAAACTGGTTTCATGAAATTAATTTCATAAAACCAGTTTCAAGTTTCAGTGCACTAAGAGGAAACCCTTGTTCTGACAGTTTCATCCTGTCCTCTGACGAATATATAGTAATTCAATATATCACATTCAATTAACTAAACGCTTCCTTAATGCACTCATTTTAAATAAACAACAAATCCAAACAAAACGCAACAATCAAAACTGAAATGCTAAGCAAAGCAATAAACATGGTTAAATATGTTGTATCTGACCCACTTTGACTAAATAACTATTAAGAAAAGAGATGTTAAATCTAATGTACATCGGGACAAAGGAATATCTCACTTTTGTATATAAAAGTGTGATGTTCCTTTGTCCCAATGTACATTAGACTAAATATCCCTTTATCGTTGTAGGGGTCTGATACGACATATTTATCTAAACATGAAATCACATGCAACTTGGTTTCAACGAAACCTGACTTTTTGGTTGTGTGAAACATGTTTTATGACACCAAATGAAACTTCTGTTTTAAGGAACACAGTGTGCTCCTTTCTGTATATTTCAAATCAAGTGATTTCATGATACTAAAGTTTCATGTTTTATTAAAGTAGTTTCTTCAGTGTGTACAGCGCCTAAGATTTAAAAACCATGGATTCTTATCCTTTTCATTATTTTTATTTACGTATAGGCCCCCATACATGATCAAACTTGGCTTGTCAAGCCAGTTTGACAGTGTGTGGGTGAAGTTTGAGAGTTGGATGGCTTGATGTGGTGTACTCTGGGCATCAAACTCACTTGACAAACTTTTGATCAAACTAGTTTGACCGTGTATTAAGATGTTTTTGAACTTCTTAATCAATATTTAATTAGTAAAAAAGGATTAATTAATTAATTAATGATAATAGGATAATTTATTTTAGCAATAATACAAAATGATGTATTTAGGAATATAACGTAGTATTGAATAAAATGTCCAGTATCCTAATAAAAACCCCAAGTATCCTAAGTACGCAGAAAGAATAATAACGACAACTTAATAGATAGGAATAAACCAATACCCACAAAATTTGTTAGTATGCCCTATATCAGAGGACTTTCTGATAAAGTACAATCCTTGATGAAAAAATTTGATTGCCCTGAAATTAGTTTTGGATACAGACCGTTATATAAAACTGATACATTATACCACAACTTGAAGGATAAAATCCCGTTCGATAACACCATAGGCACCATATATGAGATACCTTGTGGAAACTGTCATAAAACTTATATAGGTGAAAGCAGCCAACTTATAAAAAATAGAATTGATCAACATAAATATGACCAAGCCAAAGGAAATTCGAATACAGCTCTTTCAAGCCATACCTTGGCCACTAAACATGAGTTTGATTTTGATAAAACCAAAATTATTGGGAGAGAACAAAAAACTAACAGGAGGAAAATGATAGAAGCCCTCAATATAGCCATTAAACTCGACCAAACGGTAAATATTAAATCAGACTCTCGCTCCCTCAACAAATACTACTGCGGAATTTACTATAATGATTCAAAATCATAATTCCCGCCCAATCCAATTCAATAGTCTTGTGTGATCACCTTCTTGCTAGCTGTGGTATTTATATGTATTTTAGTCCATTTTATTATTATTATTATTATTTATGTATCAAATTTTTAGCTGTTTCCTCTCTACTTGTTATGATATTATTAGTCACTTTTAAATCTGAATCATGGTTGAACTGTATTAAACTCGTTTTTTCACTGTTATAGCCGGTTTGATAACATTCTGATAAGGAATGAAAGGTTATTTTTTCTTATGTTATCATTTCCATATTTTTTCGGTTTAAGCTTACCTGTGATCTTTTTAAATCTTTTTTAAGTTTTTAATTTGTTATGCCTGTTAAATTATTTTTACCTACTTTTTATATTGTTAGTTGTTAACCTACTTGTCAATTGTTATGATTAGTTACCAAAACGCACGTAAACTCGTAGGAGTTAGGAGGTGTCTTTTTGCATGTAGTAGACGACGGAATGTTTAGAGTTCCTATCTTTTTACTTTTATCTTATTTGTGACTGCCTTATCCTTTTCATTATTTTTATTTACGTATAGGCCCCCATACATGATCAAACTTGGCTTGTCAAGCCAGTTTGACAGTGTGTGGGTGAAGTTTGTGAGTTGGATGGCTTGATGTGGTGTACTCTGGGCATCAAACTCACTTGACAAACTTTTGATCAAACTAGTTTGACCATGTATTAAGATATGTTTTTGAACTTCTTAATCAATATTTAATTAGTTAAATGGATTAATTAATTAATTAATGATAATAGGATAATTTATTTTAGCAATAATACAAAATGATGTATTTAGGACAATATAACGTAGTATGGAATAAAATGTCCAGTATCCTAATAAAAACCCATAGTATCCTATGTATACTCTTTTTGGCTATGCAGGAAGACTATTTAATCTTGTAATTGTCACATAAGCAAATTTAATCTAGGAAACATCTAGGACAAACCTATCCACATGGTTTATTTCGCATATCTAGACAAGATAGGAAGTTCTGGGTTAGCAGGAAAGGCGCAGACATTTTTAATCCACAAACTCGTCCAAAAAAACCGAAAATCTCAAAAATTGTCATTTAGGACATTTTACCTTAGGACGGCAGTTATATACTACATCTTCTACCCTATCATTACACAATTTTAATTAAATTATTATTATTATTTTTTTTTTCTATTTTTTTTAAAAAGTTTTTTGGTAGTTTTCTTACTACCGCATTGATAATTGTAATTTTAATTATTTAAATTATTTTATTATTTAAAAAAAAAAAGAAAAAAGTTTGTTGTAAGTTAATGTACCTTCATAATAGCCATCAGGACAATGCTGGAGACAGAGTCCCAGGTCAGTTACGTAGAAATGATCCTTGGCACAAGTTAAACATCCGTCTGGACTAGGCCCGACACATGTCAAACAACTCTCATGACATTTCTCTTCCAACCTGACAAAAATACAAACAAAAACCTATTAACTAAATTTGCGGTGATAATAAATTCTTTTCTGACACAAACACACGGCTTAATGAGATCAAGTAATAAAGTATTTGAGTAGTGTTCAAGTTCAGTAGCGAGCAGTGAGCATGAAGCGAAGGAAGCACTGCTTCAGTAAAATTTTGAAATAAAATTTTCCAGGGGATGGTCCCCGCATCTTTCGGCCTGCTTCCATTTTACACCCACCGCACGCCACTCAAAGTATTTCAATTTTACAATCTGAAAACTTTCAATTTAAATCCTGTGTTTTCAAGCCTCTTTAAACAAACACCAAAGTAAGATGGATTAGTATTCTTTTTACTGATAGTTGAGCTCAAGGCAACTTTCTAAAAGTAAATATTAATATATTAAGATGTTTCTCCCAACTAAGGCTAAATTCTCTCAAATTGATAAGGCTGTATATAGGTAAACAAAAATATACTTTGAACTCCACTGAAATCTGTCCTCTCTGTAAAAATTCCCCTGATTGCCTAGTCCACTTTCTTTTTGAATGTCCTACAACGTCAACCCTAAGAAAAAAGTATTTTGAACCTTTCGGTCCTGATCCTGATAGAACTGACTTCTTCTATGATATTACTCAATCAAAACTAATTTCTCTGTACCAGTATACAATTCAAGCATTGCAAAAGAGGACGTTTACCACATAATTTAAAGAAGATTCTGTTTGATTTTTAAGGTGTAACTGTATTTTTTTTTTTAATTATTGTATTTTTATTTCTGTAACAACAACTCCTTGCAGAAAAATGTATGTTTTTTTTAGCAAATAAAGAATTTAATTTAAAATTTAAATTCAACTTTCTAAGTATCTTTCTCACAAATTCTGTATGAAAAGAATGAAATGATTTAAAACATTAACAAGATAAAGCCTGATCACTTACTCGTTCTGGTCCAGCATCACTCTGGTTTCATCTTCTGGCTTCAGGTATGTTTTCTACAACAAACAAATCAGACACGTAAGCTTCATGTTTGTTCTTTTAATATTTTATATTTATTAGAGGTCGATGAAAAACTTATACAATTTGGAAAGTGAGAACAGGAACAGCTGAGGTTCTTTGTACTCCTGACGGAATTCTTAATTTAATAGTTAATTAATAGAATTTTAATAGTTTTGCTGAAGCTTGGTTCAGTAAGAGTCGATATGTCATATGGAAGTTCATTGAAGCATTTCCTTGTCATGTAGAGTGGTGAGTTGTTGGTGAGAGTCAGTTGATGGCCAGGATAATCAAGTCTATTGCGATGTCTGCTGTTATAGTTGTGCTGTTTGTCTTGGAGGCTATTGAGGTTTTGTTTTGCGTCAGTAGATTATAGATGTATAGTGATGGTAGTTAGTATTCCAAGCTCAGTAAAGCTTTCTTTGCAGCAACTCTTATAACTAAGACCTTTAATAAGCCTTATTACCTTTTTTTAGGAGGATGAATACTTAGTTGACTAACTTGAATACTTCGTTGACTAACTAACGTGTGACCTAATAACTAACAACCTGTTTTCTTTTTTGGTATAAACTTATTTTTATATTTAGCAAATTTGTAATACCTGCTGTTGGGAACCGGCGCCAGAGAAGAGTGTCGGCAAATTCCTGAAGGTCGACTGAGAGAAGAAGTCTTGGGAGGACACCGATGGAAAAAACGACGGAGATGCAGGTTCGGCAGAGGGAAAGGAGAAAGCGTTGGGCTGAACATTGGGCAGGGAGGGGGCACTACGCAGCTTTACAGGCTCGTTAGACGTTCCGTAGAATATCAACTGCCACTTCCTCAGTATACCTGCAAATTAAATTAAAAAATATAGTATTTTCATTATCAAGTTCCAATCATTAAGGCGGAGATACACATGCCGTAAAATTGGGGAAGTTGCTTGCATGCCAATTGGGTATTTGCCAGTAACTGGCATACCAAAGATTTTTATTAAGTTATTATCTGCTTGCTTGCCAGGTACCGGCATGCCATTTAACATATCCACGTGCAAGTAGCTGGCATGTTTTTGTTCAAGCTACAGGCATGTGTATCTCTGCCTTTAATCTATGTATATAAATATGGATGTCTGTCTGTTTGTTAGTTTGTTTGTGCTTTATAGACTTCAACACTGTTTGACTGATTGCCAAAAAATTGGCACATATATATATTTTTTCATAGAAAAGAATTTAAATTACAATAATTTAAATTTTGTACACAGGGGTATGGGGACAAAAGTCAGAATAGTATAAATAGATGCATGACGGAATGATCTTTAAAAGAACAGTAATTGTTGTTACATACCCTTTTGTCATATTTTCATATAAGAGAAGGGTAAAATGGAAAAACGGGAAAAATGCTTTTTAATTAAAAAACTAGCTGGTCTCGGCTGGCCTACGGCCAGCCTGCGTCCATCTAGTGGCCGGGTACTTAAAATAGTTTGGACTTGTATTTTATTATATATATAATTGATTAATACATTTTTTATTTTTTTGTACACTTACATTGAATTTTTTTAAAAACAGTCAAAATGTATCAAAAATAAACAAAGCAATGCACCCCCAGAAAGGCTTCCGTAAAGTCGCAAACACTGCTGCTGCGCAGCAGTGTGGACGGAAAAAATATACACACTGCTGCTGCAGACGGAAAAAAATATATACACTGCTGCTGCGCAGCAGTACGAATGTGTGAAAAGTATAGACTGCTGCTTCGCAGCAGTATGGACGGAAAGTTATAAATACACTGCTGCTGCGCAGCAGTGTAACACATTAGTTGTCGACAACCCCATACAAACTATGCGTCGTTTTAAAGCTCTTGTTGAGTAGATTACGAATATGCCTTTCTTTTTCCATTTACCACTTTTAAAGCCCAAGAAATGGCCAATCGAAATCGGCCAAAATTGGCAAATATGAACTTTGAGTGGCTTTTTNATAACATTTTTTAGTAAAACCAACAACGACACCGCTATGAGTTAATAAAGATCGCTAAAACTATTAAAGCGGACCTAAACGTTTAAAATAGAGAAAACAACCTTTTTACCGATATCTTACGTCCTGACGCAACGATTTTAACAAAACTTCATATACATCGTCTAAAGATCAATTGAAACAGGCATGAAAAATTTCAACTTGATACAAGCAGTAGTCTTTGCGTAATGATGAGATACATTTATAATAATTGTTTAAAAGCTACCGGCAGGTGGTTAAGGTTCGAAAGGCGTGTAGTGTATAGGTTTATCTAGGAAGGCAAGCTTTGTACTGAGTGCCCCCACTACAGTTACTATACTACTATCCCACACTACCCTCTTCTACTTATCTTCAACTATGGCATTAGTCATGAATTAATTTTAATATGCAGTATTTCATTGCAATTCGCTCGCTTCAATGATAGAGCCACGCGATGCCTAGTTTTAAACAATTTCGAAGCAGCTTTCGGCCTTTATAAGACCATCTTCAGTGCTGAAAGAGTTGGAAAAGTAAGTCAAGATCACAAGACTCTTGTGCCAGCATCTGGCCTCACATGACTCACCCAACCTTGTCACCTTTCCTACTTGACTTACTTTTCCAACTCTTTCAGCACTGAAGATGGCCTTATAAAGGCCGAAAGCTGCTTTGAAATTGTTTAAAATAAATATTTTGCGTGGAGAGACTTTTGCTTCTACCTTAAAATGTATATAGTTCATTATCTATTTATGTCAATAAAAATGATGGAATCTCATCAGTATCAGCCATCTTTCATTATTCTACGACGAATATAGATTCTAGATTACATACACATCAACCATAGTTAAATATACAGAGGTAAATAATTACACAAGCAGGACAACATCTGCTGGGTTTAGCTAATAAAATTATATACAAGAATAAAAATATAAATCTTTCACTATCTAAGAATTGCCATATAAAGTCGATGTATTTACCTGGTTGATTAACATGTCGGTTGCCAGCGTTGAACACCTGAAGCATCCATCGACCTCGTGGATTCTCTCCCCAGAAGTGAACAGATAAGAATGGCCAGTCGTCAAAGTTTGAAGACACGACGTCTCTAGGTCTTTCTAACAGCAGTGTCGAGGGAGTTCCTTGAGGAGACGTCAGCACCAGCCTCAGATTACCACGAGGGAAGAACCGCAGAGACACCTAAACATCCAACATTACAATATTATCATATACATAAATGTTATTTTTATTGACATCCACAAAAAAAAAAAAAAAAAAAAAAAAAAAAAAAAAAAAAAAAAAAAAAAAAAAAAAAAAAAAAAAAAAAAAA
>KZ653106.1:3315-18885 GCA_001010745.2 Gerris buenoi | reverse complement strand
TTTTTTTTTTTTTTTTTTTTTTTTTTTTTTTTTTTTTTTTTTTTTTTAGGGGGGAAGAAGGGGGAAAAATAAACTTTTGATAATTTTTAGGGTTCATAATGTGGACATTGCACATCAAATGGCGAAAACCGCAAGTCTCTAGCTATACCGGAAGTGAGTAAACATTTGTATACATCAGTCAGTCAGTTACACATGGAGTTGTACATATTTGCAATATTTTTACCCCTCCCTGGGTTATTCTCAAGCTATAATCAGACAAAATGTACCAAATTATAATTATTATTAACAATAGGAAATAGACAGAGAAAAATAGACTCCAGCACCGAGACTCAAACCTCTATATTTCCATTACAGTGCTCTGACTAACTAAACTATACTGGAGAACAATTTTCCTCTGTCTATAACGATATCTAGTCCCGAATTAAGTCGAAATTTACAACAATAGAACTAAACCGAGAATTCTGATTATGATTTAATTAAAAATGTAAACTTTCCATAGTGTGAATACTACCAAAAACTTAAAAAATTTATAATGAATTTAGATGAATTAATTGTAATTGTGGATGATTCTAGTTTGAGGACGACCCATTACAAGGAGGGTTTGAAATTTGTAATAATTTAAACTTTCACTTCCTTTAAAAACCCAAGTCAAGTCAATTATTGAAACTTAACGAAAAAAACACAGAAACATAATATATGTGTCGATCACTTCCAGCTTAGAATTTAGACAATTTAAAAATGTTACCTTGCATTGAACATGTTCTACGTAGCGCACTTCATTAACTGTATCTTTGCATCCCGTAGCATCCACTACCACTGCCATTACGCTACCATAGCTGGGGTCAATAGACCTGAAAACAATTACACACACATAGATAATAGCAAAATTACAACAACAAGTCATTAGTATAATTATTTTACAGTACAGTCACCTCAACTACACTAATTTGCAGGAATAAGTTACTCCTGCGACCGATCTCTCATAATAAACATAGAAATATCTCACCTATCCTCGATGAGTTCTTGAGATTTGCAGATGTGCTGCGGAGGGACTGTAGTCCACTGTTCAGCCAACGCTACCATAGCACCTCCATCCATCAACCCGTAACCAAACTTGTGACTCACTGAAAACATTATCATTTAGTAAAATAATTTATTTTGAAAAACTGATGTAAAGGGCAGAATAAAATACAAATCTCTTCACAAAGATCTATACTCATTTGAGAAAATCTTTTATAAATGACACAAGGTAAGGAGTTACGAAAAATAAATATGGAGGAAAATATAAAATACTCTGACGATTAGTGGGGCACATAGCATCCTCACATCCTAATTTGTAAAATTTAATGATTTTAAGCTTTTAAAACTTATTATCCAATTTATTTCATTTTTCCCCTGTATTTTAAATCTGATAAATTTAGCAAATTTATCATATAAAGGATTAATTTAGCAAAATTTAAAGTGCGCAGACGGTTGAAATTAATCTGGGGCTATCTGCAAGCTATTTATGACGTACCATCAAAATTTTATGAAAATCCGATAAGTACTTAGATGAAGATATAGGTGTAAAAAATGTATTTGTGCGCATGTGAAAGAGAAACAAACGGGCGCAAACAGTAGAAACTTACATGAGACCAACAATGGGCTAATTATGACCTACCATCCACTTTTCAATAAAATTGGACAAGTAGTTTAAGATGATGGTTTGCAAAATCGAGCAAATGAGTGACACGGAATCAAAACTGTTCCCTAATGTCTGAAAATTATTTCTGTCTTGGAATTTTTGAAATCACAAACCTAAACATTTTTCATTCTTCAGAAATATCACATAGCTTCTGTTACCTTCCGTAAACTCGGAAGTAAAAAATGAAAAATAAATAAGGAGTTTGAAGGAGGTTCAAACTGTGTTTAAAGCTCACCTTGCCTGTTGACTCCGTTCTTAACCCAGCCATCTTCCTTCATGAGGGGCTGAGGTTTAGAAGTCATCACAACGATGTGTTGCATATCCCTCCAAGATAAGTTAGGATTAGCTTCCAGGGCTAATGCACACAATCCTGCCGCCAACGGAGCAGATGCACTTGTACCTAGAAACATATATAGAAATTGTTAAAAATCTATCCGGAATTAAACTTGGAAGTTTATATTTCTCTATTAAGAAAGAAATAAGAACTGATACATATAACTGATCAATTAATTTAATCGATGTGTTTATCAAAGGAAGCTACTTGGGCAAGTTTAAAGCAAGACAAAGGCTTACCCGTATGCTCATGAGCAAGTTAAAGCAAGTAAAAGCCTTTATCTACGATTGATACGAAATATAAACATTATATCTCTGTTTAGATGTGTGGAAAGTGATTTTTTTCCTAGCTGTATTCATTGAGCATGCGAATTTCATAATCGTGTGATAAGGTGAGGAATTCCTCTTTTTTCCACCCTACAGCAAAAAAAAGAGGAATTCTTCCCTTTAAAGCACGATTAGCGATTTTGTTTACATTTAACAACACTAATTTGCTGTTTGTTTAATTAAAGTAACTGTTTATATAAAGTTTTTAGTGAAAAACAATGAGTGATTTAAGTGATTATGACGAAAATGAGGAGAATAATACGCCTCCCGAAATAATTAATTCAATGAATTAATGTCATCTTAATCAAAAGAGAAATATGAACTTACATACAGGAAGTTTATTACTTTTTTTTCTGTATTTATTATTAAAATCCACTATCTTAGATAAAGTACGGTACGCAACCCGTGCGAAAACTGCATTTATTGCTTTGCTCGTGTGGTTTTCCTACCCTCGCTGTTGCTTGGGTGNCTTAATTGTTTCTATGTGCAAAATTTGGGGAAGATTGAAAGGCAAGAAGTGGTTCAAAATTAGGGTAATAGGTGTGCGATGAAACTTACAAAGCAAAGTAATATAAGACCAGTAAAAACAACTTTAAAATATAGTGTGAGAGAAATCAAATACTTTGTCTTATTTGATTTAACTCAAAAAGTATTTACAGGAAAACTATTCAACAGTATAGTGATAAAACCAATTGAGAAAAATTATTTGCAGATGTGAGTGATAAGATTAAAATCTTAATGTCAAACAATAAGCAAGTTTAACTATCTAGTTGCACATTAAAATGACTGTCTATAGTTTTCACATTATGAGTTGAGACTTTTGACAGGGCAGGAAAATCTGAAAAATTGGGGTGGGGAGCCAATAAGTCAGGATTTTAAATTCTATAAGGTTGGGCCAACTACGCAAACAAAAATGTCACTAGTCCTACCCCTCCCACAGACGTAATCACTTTATTTTTTTCCACATTTAGGTTGTCCAATCTGAGTGTCAAAAGTCACAACTTGTAAGACGCAAACTGCAATTGCAACAACACATATATAGCTGAACAATACATGGCATGAGTTACTCACCCTCCCTGTGTAGCTGACGAGATGGACAGAGTGAAGATTGAGTTGGTGTATCCATCACAGTTGCAGGAATCGGTGTGTCTACCTCCATTACCACTAGCCCAGACAAAGATGCTTCCCTTGCCACGACGACCCTAAAACATCAGAACGTATAAGTCAGCTCACGACAAATTAATTAAATAAATATTAGTTCACAACATTGGCTAAAGGTAACAACATAAATGTAATCAAACGTGTGAGGTACACAATTTCTGTGTACCAAACTATCAAATTATATATCCAAAGCTATCAGTCCTAGCTACAAAAACTTTAGTGGACAAAATTTTTCCAATATTTTATTTTTGCAAGATTGATACTTTTGAAGATACAAGGAAGACGAAATGACAATTAAAAAAAAAAAAAAAAAAAAATCATAACTTCTCTGGAACAACTGTACTTAGGACCATGCAAATTTACAAGTTCTGCTTGTCCACTTGGTGCTTGCTATTGCTAACAAGACTTTTTAAGAGCCACCATGTTTATTCAAGATGGATGCTATTTATATGCAGAATTCTACATGTCAACATCTTCATAACCATAACCAAATGCACTAGAAATTTAAAATATTTATCATAAATACCAACGAACCAACTGTGCCAAGTTTCAAAACCTTAAACTTTTCTTTGTCCACTATATCACATTTATCTACGGTTGATGCGAGATATAAACATTGTATCCCTGTTTAGATGCGTAGAAAGTGATTCTTTACATACTTGTATTCATTGCCCATGCGCGTTCTGAAGAATTCCTCTTCTTTACCACCCTAGGGCGGTAAAGAAGAAGAATTCCTCACCTTTACGCACGATTAGCGCGTTTGTTTACATTTAACAAACCTAATTTGATGTTTGTTTAATAAAAGTAACTTTTTATATAGAGTTCTTTTGTGAAAATCAATGCGTGATTTAAGTGATTATGAATAGGAGGAGAATAATACGCCTTCCAAAATAATTAATTCAGCACAAAATACAACTAATGAATTAATGTCATCTTTATCAAAAGAGAAATACAATATTACATACAGGAATTTTATTATTTTTTTCTGTATTTATTATTAAAATTTAACAATCATAGATAAAGTACGGTACCCGACTTTTGTGAAAACGGCATTTTGCAATGCTTGTGTGGTTTTAGTACCCTCGCTATTGCTCTGGTGCAAACTTCACACTCGCATGCAAAATGCTACTTTCTGCACTCGACGCGTAATGTACTATTTTTGGTTCTAATTTGACTGTGCTACGTATTGCAAGTAAATACGTGATAGTGATATTAAGATGTACTTACAGTAGTGACTCCGTTGATGAAAGCACGACGAGCCAGAGGCCCGGGTCCGTCTACAGTTTTACCATCGTCCTCGGGACCCCAGCTAGCCGAGTAGATATCAATATGATCTGGGTTCAAACTCAGAGCTTTCGCTTCCACTGCATCGTTCACACTTCCGTCCAGCATTCGCACTCCTGAACAAACACATATGATTATCATCATGTCATTTCTAGTCCAATTAACATTTGTGCTAAAAATGTTTAAAAAAGTGTTGCAGGAGATAGTGTAGTTGTAGGAGATATAGTCCAGGAGATAGTGTGCAAAAAAGTGTCTGACTAACGTCAAGCTAGAATTTTGTGTACAAGTCAATCTTTTAGCGCCTTTTAACAATATGTGGTCGGCTAGTTCGTCTGGGGGACATACCTTGACAATAGGCGTTTGAAAAAAACAAACCGGTGGAGAGCGGCCACGTGTCACCAATTATGGTGGACAATGTGATTTTTATGATCCTGAGTACAGA
Source organism: Gerris buenoi (assembly GCA_001010745.2). Lineage (NCBI taxonomy): Eukaryota > Metazoa > Arthropoda > Insecta > Hemiptera > Gerridae > Gerris > Gerris buenoi. Next base: position 13,654 of record KZ653106.1, on the reverse strand, counting down.
ATTAGTTAGTAGACTGAAAATCAAGTTGATGTTAGTTTGTCCCTTGACAGGAAGACAACATTGATTTTTAGTAATATTTGAATAACTAACCTATCAAGTGTGGAAATAACATCGACTTGATTTTTGGTCTACTAACTAATTCAGAGCTCAGGATCACGAAAATCATACTGACCACCACAATTGGTGACACATGGCCGCTCTCCACCGGTTTGTTTTTTTTAAATGCCAGTTGCCAAAGCTATGTCCCGCAGACGAACTTAGCCGACCACATATTCTTAAAAGGCGCTAAAAGATTGACTTGTATACAAAATTCTAGCTTGATGTTAGTCAGACACTTTTTTGCATGCCATCTCACTATCTCCAGGACTAAAAATTCCTCACGCTTTTAATTAAATATAAATTATAATATAAAATCACACTGTATATGATGCTAACAACTAATATACATGGCAAAGTTAGAAAAGAGACAAAAGTTAAAAATAACTAACTATTTGTACTTAGCCGAGTTAAGGCAAAATTAAAAGAAAATTATTTTTTTATCATTGAAGCGAGCGTTTTGCAATAAATATGTATTGAATGTTGAAAAAAAAAGTTAATCATGATGAGTTGATAGTTAAAGATGATGGTTGTAGTACAGACCTGTTCCCTACCTACCCACCCGTGGNGCACAAAATACAACTAATGAATTAATGTCATCTTTATCAAAAGAGAAATACAATCTTACATACAGGAATTTTATTATTTTTTTCTGTATTTATTATTAAAATTTAACAATCATAGATAAAGTACGGTACCCGACTTTTGTGAAAACGGCATTTTGCAATGCTTGTGTGGTTTTAGTACCCTCGCTATCGCTCTGGTGCAAACTCCACACTCGCATGCAAAATGCTACTTTCTGCACTCGACGCGTAATGTACTATTTTTGGTTCTAATTTGACTGTGCTACGTATTGCAAGTAAATACGTGATAGTGATATTAAGATGTACTTACAGTAGTGACTCCGTTGATGAAAGCACGACGAGCCAGAGGCCCGGGTCCGTCTACAGTTTTACCATCGTCCTCGGGACCCCAGCTAGCCGAGTAGATATCAATATGATCTGGGTTCAAACTCAGAGCTTTCGCTTCCACTGCATCGTTCACACTTCCGTCCAGCATTCGCACTCCTGAACAAACACATATGATTATCATCATGTCATTTCTAGTCCAATTAACATTTGTGCTAAAAATGTTTAAAAAAGTGTTGCAGGAGATAGTAAACATGTTTAAACATGGTTCTATTAAACATACTATATTATAGTCTTGGTATCAAAACAGAAGGTCCAATCAAGTCAAAGTACAGTTTCAGCAAACTCCACTAACTTCCATTCTTTTACAAACCAATGTTTTGGTTCAACAAGTTATTGTCAAAAGAAAAAAAAACTATGAAATGCATAGATAGATTTCACCAAGATATTTCACCAATAGTTACACATATTTAATTAAATAACTAAATAAAACACTAATAAGATATCTTTTGTTTATTTATCTTTCTCATTTATTATTACAATTTTAACTAGACCAGTTTCAGCATGTCTGCTTTCTTGAAACTAATTTGGTTAAAATTGTTACAATTAAACAAACTATCAAACATTTTATAAACATGCAGTAGTTTATTTATTTTGTTAAATAAGAAATAATAATTAATATAAAAATTCCATTTTTGAAAACTGGTCTTATGTACAATTTTTTTTTTTTTGGTTTCTGTATTCTTCACCTTAATTGTTTCTATGAGAAATTGTTAAAAATCTATCCGGAATTAAACTTGGAAGTTTATATTTCTCTATTAAGAAAGAAATAAGAACTGATACATATAACTGATCAATTAATTTAATCGATGTGTTTATCAAAGGAAGCTACTTGGGCAAGTTTAAAGCAAGACAAAGGCTTACCCGTATGCTCATGAGCAAGTTAAAGCAAGTAAAAGCCTTTATCTACGATTGATACGAAATATAAACATTATATCTCTGTTTAGATGTGTGGAAAGTGATTATTTTCCTAGCTGTATTCATTGAGCATGCGAATTTCATAATCGTGTGATAAGGTGAGGAATTCCTCTTTTTTCCACCCTACAGCAAAAAAAAGAGGAATTCTTCCCTTTAACGCACGATTAGCGATTTTGTTTACATTTAACAACACTAATTTGCTGTTTGTTTAATTAAAGTAACTGTTTATATAAAGTTTTTAGTGAAAAACAATGAGTGATTTAAGTGATTATGACGAAAATGAGGAGAATAATACGCCTCCCGAAATAATTAATTCAATGAATTAATGTCATCTTAATCAAAAGAGAAATATGAACTTACATACAGGAAGTTTATTACTTTTTTTTCTGTATTTATTATTAAAATCCACTATCTTAGATAAAGTACGGTACGCAACCCGTGCGAAAACTGCATTTATTGCTTTGCTCGTGTGGTTTTCCTACCCTCGCTGTTGCTTGGGTGCAAACTCCACACGCGCATGCAAAATGCTACTTTCTGCACTAGACGGTGTTATGCACTATACCCGTATGCTCATGAGCAAGTTTAAAGCAAGAGTAAGGCTTACCTGTATGTTCAACAGTGCATATGTGGTCTGGTCGCAGCTTTCCATCCATGTCCACAGTCGCTATACTTTTGTCGTGACCAGGGGTACCTGAACTGTACGTAGTGGCCAATGTCGAAGAGCACTCCTCTAGGTACCACGGCTTGTACCTACAAACATGTTTAAACATGGTTCTATTAAACATACTANAAAAAAAAAAAAAAAAAAAAAAAAAAAAAAAAAAAAAAAAAAAAAAAAAAAAAAAATCATAACTTCTCTGGAACAACTGTACTTAGGACCATGCAAATTTACAAGTTCTGCTTGTCCACTTGGTGCTTGCTATTGCTAACAAGACTTTTTAAGAGCCACCATGTTTATTCAAGATGGATGCTATTTATATGCAGAATTCTACATGTCAACATCTTCATAACCATAACCAAATGCACTAGAAATTTAAAATATTTATCATAAATACCAACGAACCAACTGTGCCAAGTTTCAAAACCTTAAACTTTTCTTTGTCCACTATATCACATTTATCTACGGTTGATGCGAGATATAAACATTGTATCCCTGTTTAGATGCGTAGAAAGTGATTCTTTACATACTTGTATTCATTGCCCATGCGCGTTCTGAAGAATTCCTCTTCTTTACCACCCTAGGGCGGTAAAGAAGAAGAATTCCTCACCTTTACGCACGATTAGCGCGTTTGTTTACATTTAACAAACCTAATTTGATGTTTGTTTAATAAAAGTAACTTTTTATATAGAGTTCTTTTGTGAAAATCAATGCGTGATTTAAGTGATTATGAATAGGAGGAGAATAATACGCCTTCCAAAATAATTAATTCAGCACAAAATACAACTAATGAATTAATGTCATCTTTATCAAAAGAGAAATACAATATTACATACAGGAATTTTATTATTTTTTTCTGTATTTATTATTAAAATCTAACAATCGTAGATAAAGTACGGTACCCGACTTTTGTGAAAACGGCATTTTGCAATGCTTGTGTGGTTTTAGTACCCTCGCTATTGCTCTGGTGCAAACTTCACACTCGCATGCAAAATGCTACTTTCTGCACTCGACGCGTAATGTACTATATTATGTAATTAGAGGGCATTAAAATAAATATTGCACTTTTCTTGTGAGAAATTGTGTCAGCTTTACAACGAAACCAAAAGTTTTATTTTATCTTTTATACTTTTGGAGAAATAAGTGTTTTTTTTGAGCAAATGTATGAGATTTTAAAAATATCATAAAAATTGACCTTGTGGGAAAACGGTTGAGAATAGACCTATGGTTTATGTGACGTTTTTTGTAGCTAATGATGTTTAGAATCTCTCTATTTACTTTTGTATATATATCGTCAATCACTCTGTATATATAGTCCAGGAGATAGCGTGCAAAAAAGTGTCTGACTAACATCAAGCTAGAATTTTGTATACAAGTCAATCTTTTAGCGCCTTTTAAGAATATGTGGTCGGCTAAGTTCGTCTGCGGGACATAGCTTGGCAATAGGCGTTTGAAAAAAACAAACCGGTGGAGAGCGGCCATGTCTCACCAATTATGGTGGACAATGTGATTTTCATGATCCTGAGTACAGAATTAGTTAGTAGACCGAAAATCAAGTTGATGTTATTTTCACACTTGATAGGTTAGTTATTCAAATATTACTAAAAATAAACGTGGTCACCTGTCAAGGGACAAACTAACATCAACTTGATTTTCGGTCTACTAACTAATTCTGTACTCAGGATCATGAAAATCACATTGTCCACCATAATTGGTGAGACATGGCCGCTCTCCACCGGTTTGTTTTTTTCAAACGCCTATTGCCAAGCTATGTCCCGCAGACGAACTTAGCCGACCACATATTCTTAAAAGGCGCTAAAAGATTGACTTGTATACAAAATTCTAGCTTGATGTTAGTCAGACACTTTTTTGCATGCCATCTCACTATCTCCAGGACTAAAAATTCCTCACGCTTTTAATTAAATATAAATTATAATATAAAATCACACTGTATATGATGCTAACAACTAATATACATGGCAAAGTTAGAAAAGAGACAAAAGTTAAAAATAACTAACTATTTGTACTTAGCCGAGTTAAGGCAAAATTAAAAGAAAATTATTTTTTTATCATTGAAGCGAGCGTTTTGCAATAAATATGTATTGAATGTTGAAAAAAAAAGTTAATCATGATGAGTTGATAGTTAAAGATGATGGTTGTAGTACAGACCTGTTCCCTACCTACCTACCCGTGGGATATTCAATTTTAAATATACCACTTCACTGTACAAAAACCTCCTTGTATTGTACTTTAAATTTGTACTTATTGTACTTATTGCTTGTAAGTCTGTTTCAATTGTACTTTAAACGAAATGTATGAAGTTTTATTAAAATCGTTTAGTTAGTTTTTGTTCTCTATTTTAAAGGTTGAAGTCCGCTTTAAAAAAATTAGCTATCTTATACACTTCATAGCGGTGTCTGAGTAAGTTTTACTAAAAAAAATTATTTATAAAAGTATATTTGTCTCATTGAATAATAGTCCAGTCAAATGGTGCATAAAAAGAGCTCAAAGTGGAAAGTTCTGGTGTAATTGTTGTTAGTGGTTCACTTCATGTTTTTTGGGGTGTTAAACACGAATCTGAAGTTGTCCAACAAAATTTCCCGTGGAAAATATGAGAAATCATCAAAAAGCTACTAAAAAAAAAAACAAATCTTTTATTGGTTTTCAGCTTATAACTTGCAAAGCAATCTATATTAACGCAAAAAGTGGTTTAGTATTAAAATAAAAAGGAGAAAATAACCTACAATTTATGTCTGTATCATTTATTTGTAAGTCCTATGGTTTTCACGCAAATGGGAGTTGAAATATTGGGAAGGCTTGGAGAGTGGAGGGTACAGGCTGAAGGGTAAACGGTTGGTGGTCGGACTGCGCTGGCAGTTAATTTTATGTTTTTCAGTGTGCTGAACACGAATCTAGAGTTGCAAAAAAATTATAGAACCTGTGTCTAAGAGCTCGTATTAGTACTTCAATACATATAAATTGTCCAGAAATTCGCTATGTATTATTTTAAGAATAAAGTTTATTGCTATTTTTCAAAAATTATTGATTTCCCGGTTATTTCAACCCTCTTTTGCATAGAAACCATTCGACTTACAAAAAAATGGTAAAGAGATAATTTGTAGGTATTTTTCTCTTCTTTATTTTACTACTTCTCCACTTTTTTCGTAAATAGCTTGCTTTGCAAGTTATAAGGCGAAATCCACTAAAAAAATAAAAGAAGATAGTGGTTGTATGATGATTTCTCATATTTGCGTGTAAAATTTTTGTTGGACAACTTCAGATTCGTGTTCAGCACCCCAAAAAACATAAAGTAAACCACTAACAACAATTACACCAAAACTTTCCACTTCAAACTACCGTTTGACTGGACTATAAATAAAGTTTTTTATTTTTATTTTTCTAATTTTACATTTGAAGCTTATGTTTACACGAGCGTTGCGTGTGAACACTTGGGTGGATAACTTTGTCTAACGAACTCGTCCTGGCCTGGGCATTGGTAAAATGAACATGTGTACAAATGTGTCAAATTTCAATTAACTTGTTCCTCTTTTACTCAAGTTATCGCCATTGGTCGATTTCATGATGGTCGGTTTTGTGACGGTAGTTTTTTTTTTGGATTCACTCCCAGACTTCAGACGCTGTAGCATGCCATTTATTTTTGGAACTTTGTTCCAACTTCCTTGGAACTTTGTTCCAAAAATAAATAATAATAATAGAGTAATTAATTAAAATGCTTAATTCATTTTTACGTTTTTGGTAGTATTCATACTACGGAACATTTAAATTTGAATTTAAATCAAATTATAATTATTATTAACTACGGGAAACAGACTCCAGCGCCGGGATTTGAACCACGGGCCTCTACATTTCCAGTGTAGCGCGTAGTTAATAATAATTATAATTTGATTTCAATTAAAAAATGCTTATTCAACTATCAATAAAATGCTAGAATCGATATGAATTGATTTCTTGGTTTATTTACCTCCGATAGAGGCGTTGTAAGCAACACCAATTCCGCAGAAGTTGTTGTACGCGACTGCAGCCACCTCACCTGCACATCTAGTGCCGTGCTTGTTATCTCCATTATCTCTAGGCATCGGATCGTTATCGTTATCATTGATATCTGTACTAGCCAGGGGATCCTGTAACATAAACCAACGCTCTCATTAACACTTCACCATATAGGTAATTAGAAATTATAAAAAAACTAAAATTGACACTTTTGCAACAATGGACAAATAATATGGACAAAAAAGTTATATTGCGTTAAATCGAAAATGATAGGTGAAACAATTCGATACAGAAGCTGATGATATTGTTTATTTTTATGCTCAGTCCCAATTAAACAATTAAAAATATTGTGATGACAAAAAAAAGAAAAATTGGTGGACAAATATGTTTCGTCACGGGTCACGGTGCAATGAGTCCATAAAAAGCTGGTCTACTAAAATGATTTAAATGAAATTGGAATACATATTCATTACTCTTATTCTTACCCTAAAAACCAATGCATTAGCCAAATAAACCATTAAATTAGAGCTACTAATCTATAAGTTCCAATTATGGAAAATATTTAATTTTACAATTTTTTTTTTGGGGGGAGGGGGGGGTCAAATAAAATTACGATTGAAATGTCTGGAATTGGTTTTCAAGAACAAAAACATATAAATATTGGTTTTCAAGAGAAATTAAAAACATACAATATTAATCTTTTGTTTTTTTCTTAAATTTTATAATTAATATTGAATTAATTTAAAGTATAATTTGATACCTACTTCATGTGAATGATATAAAAAAAAAACAAAAAACTATAAAATATACGTACATTGGAATAAACATACATGTGTTTATTTAGAAAATTAATTATAAAAGAGAAAACCAAAAATTATTAATAAAAATCACAGGGAAGTACTTGCCCCAAGTACTTTTTAGGGTTTTGTAGATGAGTAAGCATGCCCATTATGTAATTATGATTTCTGGTCTTCGATCTCAAGAGTCCGGGTTCGATTCCCCGGGGGGTCACAATGTTTTTTATCAGTAATAAACCAATAAGGAATGCAAACTTTAAAAAAGCAAATATATATTTGTGTCCTACTCTTCAGCAGCTTTCATTTGATACCCAACTCAAAATTTTTGAAAAATAAAATTTTGGGCGCACCCCAAATTTTTGCGCACAAAATTGACAATTTTTAAAATCTTTGAATGAACTCCCGGAAATATCATCGCCCTAATATAAGGTATTAGCATGAATTATTTCGAAATTTTAGCACCAGCCGATCTATAGTGGTTGGGGGGGGGACATTTTTTTTTGGGTATATTTTGATTTTTTCCCCCTATAAGGAATGCAAAATTTGAAAAAGCATATATATATTTGTGTCCTACTCTTCAGCAGCTTTCATTTGATACCCAACTCAAAATTTTAAAAAAATAAAATTTTGGGCGCACTTCACTATTTCGCGCCCAAAATTGACAATTTTTAAAAATTTGGGATCAACTCCCGGAATTTTCATCGCCCAACAATAAGGCATTAGCATGAATTATTTCGAAATTTTAGCACCAGCCAATCTATAGTGGTTGGGGGGGGGAAATTTTTTTTTGGGTATATTTTGATTTTTTTCCCCTATAAGGAATGCAAAATTTAAAAAAGCATATATATATTTGTGTTCTACTCTTCAGCAGCTTTCATTTGATACCCCACTCAAAAATTTAAAAAAATGTAAATTTTTGAGTTTACCACATTTTTTTGAATTGCGCATGCGCAAATCTAATTATGGACTTCTGTATATTTTTCCTCTGGTTGGGTCAAAAAGTTGCACCAGGGTTCCAAATTTCAGCACTTTCGCTTGAACGGTTCGGGACCTATGAACCAAAGAGCGACGGACAGACGGACACATCACCCTCGGCATAAGGGTTTTGAGAAGTATCTACAAAACCCTAAAAATGATTTAAAATGCATATACATTATCTCGCTAAATTATTTTAATTAATTTAAAACTTAATAAAAGTTCAGTTTTTAAATGTATTAAATAAACAATTTATTTTCGTGCAGCTTCGTCGCTAATTCATAATCAATTAGCATCGAAACAAAGTAATTATATTTCCTCGAAATATATTCACACAACTATAAAATTAAAAAGCTCATAAATCTGTTTTAATTAAAATTATTAATATAGGTACATAATTAACACTGTTTTTCTTTTAATATTAGTCATGGTTGAGATAAACATTAGTAAAAACTATTAATTAACATGACATAATTATTTCATTAACATTAATCATTCAATTATTGAATAAAATTACATTATTCAATCATTGAATAAAAATGTCACCATTCAATTATTTAATAACAACTACGTAATTTAATCATTGAATAAAAATGTCATCATTCAGTTTTGTAAATTCATTTTAAATTATCTTTATCAAAGGTAAATGCATATTTATGTCATTTTAATTCCCTTTTTTTAACTACTTTATGTCATAAATAATGTAATATGCGTTATTTTCAAAGTTATATTTTTAAATAGTTATATAAAGAAGTTATTAAATCTGCCAAAATGAATAAAAGTATAACCATCTGAGCTGAGGAGTATATTCGACGAATTATCCAACTTCCTTAAATCTGAGAGTACTTTTAAAGATCTTAAACATCCAAGAACTTAGTGCGCTGCGCAGTGGTCATGTGGAAGAGAATGTGCGTAGAAGGTTAAAACTTGGACCAACAATCGGCTAATTATGTCATGAAAATCGGATGAGTAGTTTTTAAGATATAAAAATCTTCACAAAAATTGTTCACAAAAACTTTGAACAGCTCGACTGACAAAAAGAGCCCGACAATGGAACAAAATGATCCTTGATGTCAGAAAAGTATTTCTGTCTAGGAATTTTAGAAATCGGAGACATAAAAGAAAAGTTGGTTGTTCAGGTCGATCAAAATGCTGTTGCAACCCTCGGGGTAAGCTTGCAACTAAAATTAATTTTTCATTTTATCGCTCAAATCCTCCAGGCCATTAATAATTTAAATCAACAGCTTCCAAGTCTCTTTTCAAAAATGACAACTTTTTCGTCAATTAATTATTAACTTCGTCTCAAAAGGGTTGGGGCGTCAATTAGCAGCTATTTTTTCGAATGAAATAAATTTAGAGCGAACAAAAAGAGGATTCCACTCAAGTTTGATAAGTTTTATAAAAAAAAAAAAAAATAATCAAAAGGGGGTAAAAACGTAGTACAAAGCAAACGACTTGACAAATATAATTATCCGTTTTTTGAATTTTGTTATAAAATGGTTTTTAAAAATCAGTTTGTAATCTGTTTTATATTTGTCAGAGAAATATGCTCGTTGGTTAACGAGGTGCCACACAGCTGTTCGCTATGAATCGTATCCTCGGGAGAGTTGTCCAGACACGATCAGCTGACATTTTAACAACCCTCGGGACGTCCCTAAGCCTCCACCTACGTCTTTTCCATTACTCACAGCGTTCAATTACAGATATTTAGAGATCCTCAAATAAAAAAAAATTGGGGATAACGAGTTCTTCATACTCAACTGGATGTTTAACAAGACCATATTGATTAGTAACCTCTGAAAACCTAGTCGAGCACAAAACCTGCCCACAAGCATAGAGCATAATCAAGAGAAAACTTGCTTCTAAAGATTCTTAGTTTTATAAACAAGTTTTAATTTAAATCAAATTATAATTAT
>KZ653105.1:81336-111274 GCA_001010745.2 Gerris buenoi | reverse complement strand
TTATTTTGTGTGAAGATGTTGTTTGGTTATTGAACTACACCTCTTCTATGATGAGTCGCTATCACACACTGGAGAAAAACACAGTCGATGATCTAGACTAAGATTGCAAAATTATATATATTCTCTTCAACGGTAGGTTTCAAAATAAATAATATCATGTAAATAATCTAATTTTATTTGAATATTGTATTTTTTCTTTTTTGAATTTTATTTTAAAAATATGACACTGGATCATTTTTAAACTTTATCATTTTTAATTATTTCTTAATAATTCTACTGTATTATTATTTTTCTATTATTTTTCTATTATGTATTATACTAGTAACACTTGTAACTAAGATATTGTTTTAAATTTAATCTTTCTTTTCTAGTCAATCAGTTTTTCTTAAATCTGTAGCTACGAGCTTACGAGGTGTATACGGATATTTTTATTTATTTATATTTTTTTTTAATTAGTACATTATCATTTCAATCCTATTTAATAACCATGTGGTCTAATAGTATAGTATTGGTATTAAAAATATAAAACTTGATAATATAAAATAGTATAACCATAAAATGTCTTTAGATTTGTATTTTTAATTTACACTTCAGATTTTGCCCGATAATTGGTCGAGATACCTCATGCACGCTGTCATGCGTCAATAATTGCTGTCGGTGATCATCTTAAGATTTAAAATAGCTCTTTTAATGAAAGATTGGTGATTAAGCTATCAGTTGAGTTCCCTGTACCGGTGAACTCTTAAATGAAAATTTCTCAAGAGAAGCTTTAACAAAGCTGTAAACTTGAGCTGTGAAAGTGTTTTGAACTTCACTGCCTAGTAACTTAAGAAGATCGCAGCTTACAGAGTCGGATCTATAGTTATAGGGATTTACTCCTACAAACATAAAAATATAGATAATAATAATAACATGTTATGACAAAGCATAAGTCACTCGGGAATAGTGTAGCTTTATATGCGTTAAAAGAATTTTCAGAATCAGATTAGTAGTTCTAGAGAATACCTCTTATAACTATTACATACAAATATAAAAACATACAGACAATTTGATCTTTTTACTGGTCTTATATTATTTTGCTTTGTAAGTTTCATCGCACTCTGTTAACCCGATTTTGAACCACTTCCCGTTTTTTAATCATCCCCAAATTTTGCACATAGATACAAGTTGAAAATAAGACCAGTTTTCAAAAATGGTATTTTTATATCAATTACTAGCTGAATACCCGTGCTTCGCTACGGGGTGTTTTATTTTTAATTTATAAACTACCATCGAGAAACATTTAAATTATTTTACTAAGCGAGAATATTTATATTCTATTCCTCCCCCTTATTTCTATACCCCTCCCCTTTTATGGGATAATTTGCTAATATCCCAAATTAGTAATTGATTCCGATTGCTGAAAAAAAATCTTTAAATACAACTTTCCGGGAAAAGCAGCGTTTTTTTCCTCTTTTCTACAGAAATTTCCACAAATCTTAAAATATTTTCAGGAGTTTTTTCTGCAATTTTGGTTAAAGAAATTAGAATTTTGAAATCTTTTTAGAAGCCCCGTTCTCCGCCCGATATAAAGCTACCAACACGTTTTATAGCCTAAATCACCCTCAGAATTGAGTTTAACATTGTACCCAAGAACCACCAAAATACATTCAGCTATTTGGACGTGACTGACGCACAGAAAAATAGATATAAAATTTTCTAAACAAATTCGTCGTCAGGACCACTGATTCAGTGAAAATACAAAATTTGAGCCCAATCGGATAAATGTACAGTCACAATAATTATTAGTTTTATGTGCATAGATATAAATATATTTTTCCATTTACCCCCCCCCCCCCTCCCCCCAAACCTACATAACAACAATTACAGTACTTTTAGAGCTTTTAAACGGTATACATCATGAAGGGTTTTCATTACTTTGACATTTGTACCCTGTACCGCAGTGTACCAAAAATTAAATTTCGAAAATTCATGTAGACAGTGACCTTCCCCTTACTTTAAAGGTCAAATGTGCAAATTTTCCTCGAACTCGAACTAAAACTGCAGATTTGAATAAAGAACACACACACGCCCGCGCACACGTGCACACACACATACATTGATTTTTCTACTGTACATTGACATTTCCTTTTTACCCTTCTCCTAAATTAAAATATGAAAAAAATGTATTTTACATTACTTATTAATTCAGACATTTCATTACTTAGACATTTGTACCCCGCACCCAGTGTACCAACATTTTAACTTCATAATCTCATGTAAGCAGTGACCTTCCCCTAGTTTTTAAAGATGTGTAATGTGTAAATATCCATCAAATTGGGATAAACTGTAGATTTGTATAAAAGACACTCATAGACACTCTTTATTTATATAAGATGTAGCTATACATATTTTTCCATTTTACCCCCTCCTAAATGAAAATATGACAAAACTGTACATAACAACAATTACTGTACTTTTAAAGAGCTTTTCAACGATATGCATCATGAAGAGTATTCATTACTTTGAAATTTGTACCCCGTACCCCTGGGTACAAAAATGAAAATTTCGCAAAATCCTTTCTTAGTGGACGCCTATGATATGAACAGAGTATATCCTGAAAATTTCAAGTCTCTCGGTTAAGCAGATTTTGCTGTGCGTTGATTCTATGTCAGTCAGTCAGTCAGTCAATCAGGACATTGCCACTTATATTATAGATTTTATACAATAGTATAGATATATATGACTAAGCAGACTCACGTGACTTATAAATTATGGTTGATATGACATTGTATGTAAATTCAGTTAAAGAGAGTTAAATCGAAGAAAACAAATTGTGCCAGTTCATGAATAATGTCGACTGGTGAATATTTACCATACTTATAAGTGATTAAGCCGAGAGATAACGGGTGAGAAACAATACAGCAATGAAATGACGGAGATAATCTTTTGTTCTTTTTCTTAAGAGCAAAATAAAAAAAAAATCAATAAATCCATCGCTCTATCTCTTTTTAATCCTTTTTAAGTGGTACTAAAGAAGGAGGTTAGTTAGTGATAAAGGCTTTTTGGAAAACAGTAAAACATGACAGATTATTTCGCTGGAGGGACAAAAATCCTTTAGAAGAGCCAGTCTTAGTAGGCAAGAACAAAGAGTACGAAAATATAGAAGAGTCGTTAGGATCTTTAAGATCTAAATCTTTAAGTCACCACAGCAAATAGAAAGGGACAGAGGTAAGAAAGGAGACATCAGTGAGCTGTCAAAATAGGGAAATCTTAACAACGGCCCTTTTTTAAGGATGGTAGGTACGATAATGAAAGAACAAGTCTCTAGTACCTTCACCTCAAACATTTACAGGTTAGAGGAGAAACAAGGATGGAGATACCGTAAACATGGAGAAAAATCTATAGTAAGCAGAAAGAGAAAGGGCGCTAAATAAGGGAAAACTAATTTCGCTCCTTTTTTTTGAAAAAAGGACCATTTCTACTTTACGTAACAAACAAAGAAAGACAGGGAAAAAATTGGGGGGTGAAGGACGCTGCAAAATATTTAAAAAAGAAGAATGGTAGAAAGATAAAACAACTCGGGAGAAGGTTGGCAGTCGGACTAATTAGAGAAGAGTCCTAAGGATTCGTCCAAACAAAAGAAGTACTAAGGGCTTGGAACCAAGAGGTTTTGTATTTAAAAAGGGAACAGCCCTTTTGTGTTTTACGGAGAGAGAGAAAAAAAACCTAGGAGAAGCAATCGAGCATCGGCGAGAGAAAGAACGACCCTAACAAATCTCCAGCTCCCCCACACAAGTTCATAATCTTTACAAGAAATAAGGATCCCTTTTTTTAGGGCTAGAGAAGCCTTGGACTTCACTACAGAACATTCTAAAAGAGGCCCTTTTGTTTTCCAATTTGAAAAAAAAAGTATAATGAATTTTTTTTGTTTTCAGACAATATATATCTATGTATTCATGTTAACTAAAAGTTGTTGTTTTTCAAAAACAAGGGCCCTTAAAAGGGAAAAAAGTCGGAAGGGAAACTAATTTTTATTTCAGTTGAGTACTATTTAATTATTTATGAAAACAAGGAGTTTATTTGTTTTGAGATTTCTTGATTAAAAATCAACTTAATTAGTTATACATTATAAGTCGTGGATGGTTTACTGCTTTCGTTTTAACTTGAATAAAAGATAAACTTTCTCCTCTTTTCTTATTGTTGTTATTTTTGCTTTTATAATGTTAATATTTTGTCGGGATGAGGGCGAAGAAAACATTTCTATTCTTTGATATCCTAGTTACTTAAACTTGTAATCGAAAATGGTTAGATATTCTTCTAGAAATTTAATTGAGAACAATTGTTTTTGCCGACAGCCATTTTTATTTTACATTATTTCCCATCTTTATTAATGTATTGATTTCTCTTAGTTTATTTACATGTATTCTTTTTCTACTCGACAAAACCTTTAAATTGATGTATATTATGTCATGCTGACTAATAACTTGTCCTTTTGCGTCCACCATTTTGGCCGCCATCTTGAAAATATTTAGTGTGCATTTTTAAAAACTAAACATTTATCACAAATTATGAGATGTGGCTGTGTGCAAAATTTCTTTTAAATAGATGAATTTTTACCCCAGTTTTCGTTAGGAAAACAAACACACAAACTTTTCAAGAAGTCTCTGAAAAGAAAAACTCAAATTGTCGTTCAATTATTCTATTTCAACAAATTATTATCAAAGCCTTACTTATTATCAAGTCTTACTTTGCGATTGCGGAATAATTTAAAAAATGAATTATTTTGAATATTTAGTTTAGTCAATATTTCATTGTATTTTTTTTTTTAACCACATTGAATGTCTAAAGGAACGAAGAAGATATTATGTCAACGCAAAATAAACAATTTATTCCCGTATTGTATAGGTCATTGCAAGGGGGGGGGGGGGGGAGTGTGAGGTTAAAAAGTTCAATATGTTGTACCTTAGTAACGTATTGGCAACTTAGAGGTGTCTAGGTTTGATTAGTCATTGTGGTTATTTTGTAACAGTTTTATTTGGGGGGTTCAATTTTAATTTACAATTTTTATATATTTGGAAAATTCAATCAGTGTAGCCCCAATTATTTTTTTATTTCGTAATGCATTATAATTTTATTTCCTGAGGTCTGGAGATATTCCATTACTTTTTAATTTTTTTTCAATTTAACTTAAGATTTTATATAAGTTCATTTTCGGCATCCGGTAAAATTTTTAATTCGATCAGTGCTTTTTTATTACCTGTGGAGGTACGCCATGCTGGTTCTGATCCAGGCAGAGGCTCTCTGAGCGGCGTGGCGGCCGGTGGTGGCGGCTTCGGCCGTGAGGCCTCTAGAAATATGGTTAACTAATTTTTTTTTGGTTTAAGTTCAGTTATATCGTATCAAGAAAAGTGTACCAGTTGTACTCCTCCTTATTCAACCTTTCCGTAATCTGAATGTAGAACCTTTCTAGAACCCTTCGAGTGAAGGGTGGTTAGTACTGGGCCGAATTCACCACACCATCTTCAACCATCATCACATCTATCTATTCTAACTTTATCTACTTTTTTTAAATATGAATTATTCAATATATGCACAGCCATCCAAGCATTTATTTTATTTTATTCTTTAAGACAAAGTATGTAATTTCAGTTTTAGAGGGTTGGTTCTTCTCCCTTTAAAAGAACCTGGCGCTCTATAAAATAAATATTGTCATTCTTTTTTTTGTAATTAATTTCTTTTTTTTTCTTAAACTAACACCCACCCCCTACTACCAACTGAACTGGGCATAAGTAAATTAATGTGCTTGTCACAATTTTAATTTTGGTTCTCTGATACTCACATTAATTTATTGTTGTCATATTAATTCTCTAACTAACTTAATATTTGAGATATTTTCTTTAGAACAGTCAACTTTTTATTTAAATTATTCAACAAGCAGAACGATACTTAAATAATGAATAAATCAACAAACTAACAAGTAAACTTAAACTATAAAAATATTAATAAATTATAATGCTAGCGCAATGCTACTTAACTAATGAATAAATCAACGAACTAACAAGTAAACTTAAACTATAAAAATATTAATAAATTATAATGCTAGCGCAATGCTACTTAACTAATGAATAAATCAACAAACTAACAAGTAAACTTAAGAAATAAAACAAAGTATAAAATTAAGAAACAGGCTAACAGGTAAACTAATAAACAAAAAATAACAAGCTAACAATAGAACTAAGCAACTAGTAAATATGCTAATAATAAAACAAAGTAACAAGTAAATATGCTAATAATAAAACAAAGTAATAAGTAAATAAGCTAATAATAAAACAAAGTAACAAGTAAATATGCTAATAATAAATCAAAGTAACAAGTAAATATGCTAATAATAAAACATAGTAACAAGTAAACATGCTAATAATAAAACAAAGTAACAAGTAAACATGCTCACAAGAAAACAATTAAATTGATGATAATTCACTGTGGATAGTGTGAGCGTTATAAAGTAACTAACCCCATTAAGGTCTTGCCATAAAAGTTTAATTAAATTCTATAGTCTCTATTTAGATGAAGAACCAATAACTTTGGACGCTAAAAATTGCCCTGGGTCTGTTAAATATAGAGCAAAAAAATGTTAAATGATTTTTTCATGATTTGTGAATTAGATTGCTTCTTTTATAATACAGAAATTGCTTTTATAATATTCATACATCAAACAATTTATGACTATAAGATACAGGTATTGGATCATCGTTATTTTTTAAAAACCAATATTGATATTTATTTGATATATTTCTATATAAAAACTTTAAATAAAGGAAACAATACATATTTTTAAATTAAAATAAAATAAAAAAAATAATTTAAATGGAAGGAGGGGAAAAATGAAAAGCTCTTCAATGTTCATTTTATAAAAATCTTCAAAAGAAAAATAATAAAAAAAATAAAATATACATATATACATTTATAAAGATGAAAAAAATAATATCAAAAAAGGAAACAAAAGGGGCCCCAAATCCCTACCCTCGAACTATTTTTACTCCATTTTCTTCACTAAGCTGGGGCTAACGTTTTGACCGAAAAGCGGATTAAAAACGCTAGAGAAAAAAATAAATAAGCAAAATGGAGAAAAAGTAAGAAAAATATATAAATAAATATAACGGAAAAATAAAAAGCCTTTTATACTTATGCTTTTATTATGNTAAAGTCTATTTTTATATGACACTTTCTGGCAAAGTATTGCTGATAGTGGAATAACATAACAGGTGTTTTCGTGCCCTAATAACCTCATAAAATAGCGTAAATATACACAATTTTAAAAAGGTATTTACCGTTTAGACTAAAAGCAGGTATATATATATATATAAACACACACAAAAGAGATGAAAAGAAAGGTAAAAACTTGTGTGCCCAAAATGGGAAAGAACTGTAATGACTGGACTCGAGGACAAAAAAGTTTTTTGAATACCTTTTAATAATTTCGTCTTAAGCTTAAACAATTGCACGCTCCATTTTAACTTAACCTAAGGAAAATAAGTAGAAAAAAAAGCTCTTTATTGTCGCTTCTTTTATACGGCTAGCTTTTCTCTTCAAAAGATTTAGAAAACACAGCCAAGAGGAAAATGGTTTTTTGCCTTAAGACAAAAACAAAGTTTAAAATAAAATTTAAACAAAAAAAAGTTCAAAGAAGAACTTGTTACACTGAAAAACGTGTGGTAACATTGAATAGACTGCTTAAAAGTCTGGTATATGTAGATCAAACTGTGAACTTTGGCTTTGAGGTAGAATAAATCCTGCAGTTATGAACATTTAACACTTTTATTATCATCATGAGAGCTGCTTGTATTGTAATGTGAATAAGCAGCAAATATTCATCAAACTAGCATAGTGGCTACTGGTAATGTGAGTGATCAGTAAATATCCAGCTAACAAACGCAGTAGCTGCTTGAATAATCACTATAAAAGATTATTCAAATATTCTAAGATTTTGGTAATATTCATACTACGGAGTGTTTCAATTTTAATTCGAATCAAATTATAATTACTACTTATAAAGGGAGACAGGCAGAGAAAAAAAGGACTTCAGCGCCGGGACTCGAATCACGGACCTCCTCATATTCCAGTGCGGGTGCTCTAGCCAATCTGTCTGTCTCCCTTTGTAAATAGTAATTATAATTTGATTTAAATGTGAATAATCAATAAATATTTAGCTAACAAACACAGTTACTTTTTTTGTAATATGAATAATTATCATATATTCAGCTAACGAGCATATTATAGTAATTTGCTCAGTGGTTCATGATCAACGTGTACATTATCAATTTATCTGCAGTACTACGACGAGGATCATAAATTTTCCTTTTTTAATCTTTTTTACTGAACACCATCCGTCTAAGGTCCAACGGATTGGGACACTAATTTATTCTGACTATATATTTCTGCTTTTAATTTTCTCAATTAAAGAGAAAGTATTGTGATGGCACGATGCTCCGATTTTGATGGATTTATACGTTGTGAAAATACCTGATTCCAAAGAAAGTGTGGGCGGATTTTGACGAAATTTGGGATACATGTTCAGAAAAATCATACTCCAAGGCAAAATATTTAAACGCGGAGGAAGAGATGCCGAGTTCGATTTAACGCCGAGGAGAAGTTAGTTTTATGATACATTTTGATAAAATGTTCACTTATAATTATTAAATTTACCAAGGAAAACTCGAAAACTAATAAATGGAAAACACTGGGCTAAGTAATTATGAACTCGTATATGAGAAAGTTTGTCTGAATTGTCTCAGACCCGATTATTTTTAAAACCGTCTTCAATCGTAATAATTTATTTACAACAACTGTCTGTAACAACAGTACAAATACAATATTATACACTAATTGAACATTTTAATCTTAATTAATTGAGTTTCTTTTTAGTTAAAAGTGTAATTTTAGTAAATTTTATATATAAATGATAATCCAACTTTAATTTTTAATCTAAAATAAATTAAACAATGGAGGGTTAACAATACTTACAGATTCCTAAATGAAAAATACTTATAACAAGCATTTCTCCAATAGACAGCGTCTAGAGTAGTCAAACAAAAATTTAATAAATAACTTGCCAAAATAATTGTATGACAAACATTATTTTCATAGATTACCAATCTATAATGACTTTAACATTGCAATAAAGATAATAATGCAACCAAAATTGTAAAAATTAACATTTTAAATTACACTAGAAACAATGATTGTTAATCAAATATTATACTGATACTTTCAAATGATTCCAATTAATTTTAAACCATAAATCGTTTTGTATGCAAAATTTGACTGCCGTCTTTTGTTAATTTTAGCTTTAGGTTTAAGGCTTATCGTGCAATCTACGTATGCTTGTTAACTCAGTACGGCTTGTTTGGGGCCGAAATTGATGATGCCTTGGTTCGTTGTTAGCTCGACTAGATTCAAAACTGGTTTACTTTGGGTGAAAGAACGTTATTAATGCAAAGAGATAATCTAAAACTAAAGGAAGGTATCTAAGATTAGGTAGTTAGTCCTGTAGGCGGTCTATTATCTACTGTACAGCCCTTAGAAAGGGCTCATTATGTAAGATCACGCTACCCTGAGCTTCACAAGGGCCTAGATTGTGTGCGTCGAGGTTTACCATTTGAAAAAAAAAATCAATAAATTTTCACCCTTTTCCCTTTTGCTTGTTACACCCTTTTGTATCCTAATTCAAAAACCTCTTTACCAAACACTCAACACTGGAAGTCAAAAAGGGGACACTCTCCCCCCTTTTTTTTATTTCAAGTACACTCAATTAAAAATTCTCTTTTCAGGCTACAGAATTAGAAAAAAAGCGAGTGAGAGTTCGAGAACCTTATTTTAAAATTCACAAGGTACATAACCACCTTCTTTTTTCCAACTACTTATTGAATCATAAAGTTAAAGTTCTTTATCATTAACCCTGATAAGGTAACTTGAGAATATGAGAAGCACTCAATAATAAAAACTACGTTATAATCAGAAATAATAAATTAATGATCGATAAAACTTTTGTTTTTAACATTCACTGTAACTGCTGTTTGGAAGCTCAATAATATAATTAATTAATTTGCTATTGGAAGTTTTAATTTAATAATGAAATACAGTTCAGAATTATTTATTCATTATATTATCATTTTGTTAAATTGAAAGAATTAGATTCCTTAAGAGGAAGATAATTTGTTTTTTTCTATTTTAGTTGAATTTATTTTTGGCTTTTTAAAGTAGCGTTTGAAAGTTTGTTTCTAGTATCAGAGTACTGTGGAGAGCGATTTGCCCACTCCTCTCTTTTCTCGGTATTCATTAAGTTCATTGTTCTAATTAAGAGATCTCATTATAATAGATTGAAGACGAATTTCAGCGCTAGTAATCTCATTACTTTCAAAAATTTCTAAATGTGTATTTTTGTATAAGTAGTAATATTATAGCTATCAAAATAAAGAGGCTAGAAACGTGGTCGATTAATAACTAGGTATCGCGTAGCTCTTTCATTGAAGCGAGCTTATAATATAATATTAAGATAATAGTTAATTCTTGACTGCCACAGTTGAAGGCGATGAGTGGAATGGATGGAGTGGGGGTAACGAGTGTCTTCCTAAATTACCCTTTATAACTAAACCCTTTCCTAATCCATAGGACCCGAACTTACTTTCAAATATTATGTATTATAGATGTAACATATCACTACACAAAAACTTCTGCTCTTATCAAGTTAAGTTGAAATTTTACAAGCCTGTTTTAATAGTACTTCAGTAGATATTTATGTAGTTTTATTAAAATATATTATTTTCTTTTTCCTTGTACTTTCAATTCTTGAGCATGACAGCTGATTTTGTCTTCAGTCCTTTTTAGGGTGGGTCCGATCCATTTAAAAGTTATTTCTGCTACTGGAGTTTCTTCACATCCCTTACATACTATCTATTGCTCCTCGTCTGCAAATTTTTCAGTCCAAATATCTTCAGGATTCTTCTTGCAGTTCTTGAAATTTTCTACAACGTCGTGAAATTTTTACGGTTTGGATAAGCACTATATCCCTACAGATGAGCACATACCAAATTGCACACAGTGCGTATATTCAATAGACAAATAATAATATTCGTTACATCGTAAGGACAGTCTAAAGTGGACATTGCTTCATTCGGCTTCATAAAGACACAAACGAATTTCAGACAGCTGTGTTTTTTCTTTTCTTTTTCTTTTTTGTTTCTATACAACTATTGGAGTTGATTTTTTATTAATATGAATGTCCTCATACTCCATAACGAAGTAAAGTTAACCGTTAACATTATTTTTCCTGTCAAATCACGTAATACAATTAACATGTCAACAACTTTATTAAAGTTAATTCATTTTTAGACCGTTTCATTCCTCGTTTAATTTATAAACCCTATATTATTCGGTATAAAAGAGGGGAAGGAAAACAAAAAGCCTAATCTTAATTTTATAAAAGCTTTCTCTGTCATTTTTTCTATTAAAACAATAAAAGCACCCTACTATCAGTATGTTACTTTTTTGAAATTAAACTTACTTTGTTTACATTTTCTCCTCTCATGACAAGGATTCATGTCATGTTATCTTATTAGAGTACGCGTTTACTATCTACCCTCATCAAAAATGAGCCTTTATTTTATTTAATGTGTTTATATACATATAATGTATCTATATATCTTACAAAGAGATCCTTCTCATTCTATAAAAGACAAAGATATATTATCAATGTGTTTCCACACGTGTTCCTCTTATTTATATATATAACCAGGTTAGATACAGGCTATTTTCACGTGGTGTGCGTGTCAGTAGGCAGTTAAGTTAAGCTACGATATGCCAGCCTGTTGTTTTGTTCCTTGTTTTTATTTTTTTCTCATTTCCCAATATTATTTGGGTTTTCCAGCCTTTCTAGCTCAGCTTTTTGTTACGAATGTTATTTGTAAATGCTTTTAGGTAACTTTTATTAGGGTACTATTTAGAGAACATAATGATTAAAAAAAGATCCAACGACACTTGATCCTATGTTTGTTTTTTTAATAATTCAAAATTTCAACCATTCTGTATAGCTATTTTACCCTTTCGTATAGCTAATTATTATTCTTCTTTTTTTTATTTTCAAAAATATAAAAAAAAATCTCTCCACACTACATTGTACACAACTTGGTTGAGTGACAGTAGTTTTCTAGGTTGAATTCAGCAGCAGCGCTCTATTTGATGGAGCGTGCTAGACAGCAGTTAAGTTTGCAAGACAGCTGCTGATAAGGAGGCAGGAGGTTTCTTTCTCTTCCTCATTCAGCCTGCAATCTCATTTTTCAGTTAGACCAAGCAGGTGTAAGTCAGAGTAAGGAAGGGGTAGAGGGAACAATAATATAAAATCGGGGTCTTAAAAAAGTGGTTCATTATGCGACACCCCTATACTAAACCTCCCAAGCGGCAGTTCGGTGAAACAGTATCGATATCTCGAGAAAAACTCGAAACTTATCTGATGTCAGCTGATATGGATAAGTATAATGTGATATTTTCTTACGACATTTAAAATTTTAATACATTTTTCTTTATAAATACATATTATTATCTACTTTAGTGTCTGTTGTTAACCGTATTAATTATCTAAAGGAAGTTACAATGGTAATAACATGTAATAGTTCCTAGATAACCAAAAGAAATCCTATATAAAACAAAAACGTCTTCTAAAGGGGCCCACACACTTACAGTTTAACTGCAGGCCGTTATCTTATACGATTATCGTAAGGCCAAAATCTCAGACCACCAGACATTAACAGTCCACTGCCTGCAGGCAATCGTAAAGAACTACAGATCTGTGCCTGTATGCGCCACACACTGTGCGATGAGCGCCTGCAGGCCGAGATCTGTCGATTTTTTACTGCAGTCCGACGGAGGGAAATAAACAAAATAAAGACGATTCACTCTACACGACTGCAGGCCGACTGGTGACTTTGTCCTTGAGGCACAGGCCTGACAGTCCACGGACTGTCGTCTCTTTTTCCATCCGATCCTCGCCTTTACCCTCCACACACCTACAGTTCACCTCCGACTGCAGTCCGTCAACTTAAGAAAAACTGACGAGTGTGTGGCCAAGCTCCGTGGACTGTCAGATCATTATCTTCAGTTAAACTGTTAGTGAGTGGGCCGCTTTAGACAAACAAAGCACAAGATGATGTTAAAGGTTTTGTTGACAAGCGTCCGTGGGCCGGTAGGACAAGGAATAGACCAATAAGTCAAGGACCAGTGACCACGTGATCATGCTGATGTCACTTTAGTTCTGATTGAGCTCGCTTGAGAGGTTTAGTATATGGGTGTCGCATAATGAACCATTTTTCAAATCGCTACCCCTTCCTTACTCTGAGGTATCCAGTAGAAATGTCTGTCAAAAGATAATTGTTTTCGAGTGAAGGAAGTGATAATCCGGTGGTTACCAGATTATCCTTTTAGACTTTTGCATACCTGAATCATTGTTCCATATTTTATGGAGTTGTAAATTCGTGAAATCCTTATGGAATTTTCTACTTTACAGCGTTGCACCTCAACATGTTCTTGTGTAATTGGGTATAACTGGAGCCCTTTTTGGCTAACTGGGCTGCTAACGCGTTACTGAGGCGAAACCGGTTGTCTAAAGCAAGCGACCAGCCTCAACGTTAAACGGTAGAGTCGCGTATAACAAGAATCTAAATTTAGGAGTCAGCATATGTCAAGACGCCTACCACTGGTTTCGCCTGAATAAAAATTAAATAAAGCAGTTGTGAAGAGATAACATTTTCTTCTTTAGCTACTTTGTATTTAAAAAGTTAATTTGGAAAACTTAAAATTAGCTTAAGAAAATCTTTAAAATGAATCAAGTAAAAGCTTTTTCTTAAAAAATAGTAAATAACACACAAAAATGTTTTTAAGTAAATAGGCCATTGATTTATAGAACTTCGTGTTTTGAGAATTAAAAAAACTAATTACCCAACACCATTACAAAAATTACTTGTTTTTTCAATATGTTTAAAGCTGTGTAAGTAGGGCATTGATTTATGTAAAACTTTATACTTTGTGATTTCTTTCGATAAACTAGACTCTTCTTGCGTGTAGCATTATGGATTAGATTGTTGTTTTTTCCGGTAAACACAATAAGTGCTTTCCGTTTTAAATTATAGCCCCATTTTTAAGTAGATTAAACATACAACCAGAATCTGATAAAAAAAAAAAAAATTCATTTAGTCCCCTTTTTTTTATCTCATCAAAATAAAACACATTTTTTTAATTATTCAATTCATTAACTTTGTAGATTTTTTTTTCTATTAGTTTAATCACGTTATATATTTACTTGTCTTAAGTTTACCTGTGTCATGTATGCGGCTATTTTCGCTTAATATACCTCATTGTAACTGACTAAAAGCTGAAATAATTCAACCGAATAGATACATTTTATTTATGCATGTCAAGTACACTAACCAACCATGCATGTCAAGCTAAACATAGCCTTGGCTGATTTAATCTTTATGTAAAAAAATATAATACTAATTATTGTATTACTAGTTATGTATAAGGAAAAGTAAAATAAATAACTACGTAATTGATTTTAGGCCAATATATAGACACATTCAAGCTTACATTAATTAAGGTAAGAGGAGCATGAAACCAAGTTTGCGACCTCGAAAGCCCTTTTGGGACAACTTTTGGTAGGCGAAAAACCTCGAAATTTTGGCACATTTTTTAATTTTTTTAATATTACTCATAAACGACTTCGAAATCAGAATATTGTATTCTCTTTGCAATTAAAGAAGACAAAATGCACTAGTCAACCCTTATTTTATGACATTCTATCCCATTTCTACAGGACTTTAAATTTTGACAAAATTTTGTAAAATACCGGATTTTAATCATTGTTTTTGAAATTGTGAAGTCGTTAATGAGTTATATTAAAAAAATTGAAAAATGTACCGAAATTGCGAGGTTATTCGCTTACCAAAAGTTGTCCCCAGGGCTTTCGAGGTCGCAAACTTGGTTTAATGCTCCTCTTACTATGCAAAACAATGCTAAAAAAGAAAATCGTTTACCCAATTAATGTAAGCTGGACCCCTCTCAGTCTACCTATATACTGGTCTATTATTATGATATAAAATTAATTATAAATATATATAATATTTTCTTACGACATTTAAAATTTTAATACAGTTTCCTTTATAAATACATATTATGTACTTTAACGTTGGTTGTTAACCGTANTATATATATATATATATATATATATATATATATATATATATTAGAAATTTTACTAAGGATAAGATTTGTGGTATTCCATGGATGACAGCTTTAAACAATGTTCTAAAATAAGTGTTATATATACATATATACACACATACATATTTAATTAAGAAGATAAATGCTCAGATTTATGATAATAGAGACAGTCAGGGGAGTTGAGGGCTTGAAGTTTCTCCAATCTTTTTCAAGCAATTCAGAATCAGCAAAAAAAAGTGAGCACTTAACAAAAATCTCAACCCAGAATAAAATATAACAATCTCGCTATTACAGAGAGTAATTCCGGCTAAAGTTTCCCTTTATATAACTCCTTTTTTTCATTTTGTTTTACTTGAGTTGAATTTGATATGGGTTATGCTCTGCTAATGGTGTGGACAAATAATTAGCAGTGTAGGCAGTTTTGCTTTTGTCTTTTTCTAAAAAAAAGGGGAAAAACTGGCCGTTTTTTTGATGACCTTTTTTTACATTTTACTTTTTTTTAACACTTATAGAAGAACATTAATTTAACCGTACCAACTTAATAATAAAAAAGTATATAACTAAGCATATTTAATAAGAGAATCATTGTTGCCAGTTTTACATTAAAATATTTAAAATACCTAGTTTAGATTTGTTTAATTTTTACTTTTACTTTCTTAAAAGAATTTTTTTTTTTCGCCCAAAATTCCTAGACCGAGATTCCAACGCAATTATCCATTTTGGGCGTGTTAAGACCATTTTAATGGTTTTTTTACTGGGCCTCTGTCTGTGTCTCGCATAGCATAACTATCACAGTCTTTATGCAACACAGTTGAAACTTGGGAAGAAAAAATCAATCGTTAAACGTACAAATTAATCCTTATTTCTAAGTCTGCCGAAATTTCCAAAATTCGTGAAAAATATTTAAAAAATTCTGTTTGCGCTGAAATTTATCAACAACCTCTTCATAAGACAAATATTTCCATTGAATTTCGTTTTTATATCTGCCATCATTTGTCAGAAGCCTCCAGAGAGTCCCTAAATTAATTTCCACCATGTGTGCTTTTTAAATTCTGCTAAATTGATACTTTAATTAATGTAAAAAAAATAACAGTTATAAATAACGGGGGTTTTAAGTAGATTAAACATACAACCAGAATCTGATAAAAAAAAAAAAAATTCATTTAGTCCCCTTTGTATGCGCCACACACTGTGCGATGAGCGCCTGCAGGCCGAGATCTGTCGATTTTTTACTGCAGTCCGACGGAGGGAAATAAACAAAATAAAGACGATTCACTCTACACGACTGCAGGCCGACTNTGGAGGGGGCGGGGGGGAATTGGACAATAATAGGTTGTATAAGCAAAATATTATTTAAGTAAACGAAGTACAAAGCGAGGAAGCTATGGTCCATATTAATTGACTGACTATTTCTTTATGGAAGGCATTGCACTAGCTTTGATTTATAGGTACAATCGTATAATGCCGCAATTGTATCAGGTTAATAGAATTGGAACTTTGGCTGAGCCTGGCCAACAAAATGTCAAGTTCCCTTTTTCACAGTTAAAAGGGGATAACTTAATAAAAATCAGTAAGTAAATAATCGAATAGAACATCGATTGTTTGATTTAGGAGGAGAAAAAACAACCGAGATTCAACCGTCGACAAAGTATCACTTAAAGTGAGGGAGAAAGAGTATATAACATATTCAGGGTTTTGTTTTTTATCTTGTTGCCCAGCAGACAGTTGTAGCTAGGGGATGTTGTCGGGACTAATCACCAGGGTGCGCTGCAAGGAAATCTTCAACAGGTGGATCTCTCCCCTTCACGTCTAACCCGCACTGCAAAAACCTTTGTTGTCTTTCTACTTTCGGTTCTAACCCCCAAGCTTTTTCTTATTGAAGGGGAAGAGAAGTCGAAAAGTTAGGGACGGATGAGGAGATGGAACATCGAAACCCGAAACCCCCTAATGCTTTCAGTCAAACCAACGGGAAAAAACCAGAGGGGAGGATGAATGAACAAATATTTGTGTTTGACCGACGCACGAGGAAAAAAAAAGAAATTCTCCAGGGTGTAGAACAAACACACTCTGGTGGCAAAACGTCGAAACATCTGTCGCTCGTCAAGTCTCCCTTGGGATACTTCTTCCCCCATTTCTGAAAAAACCATCTCCTAAACCTTCACTCACATGTTTTGTTTATTTATTAAAACAGTTCTTTTCTGTGGATGTCAAAACATATTGGAAGACTATTCTTATTGTCGTTCTCGGTCTTTTTTAAAAAGTATATGTATACATCCTAAATCTTTTAAATACAAACCGTGTATATTTGGATTGTTTAAACTATATTATATACATACATATAATAACTTTTTAGCGTACAAGAGAATGACAGTTGCATTTAAATTACAGTTTTAGAGAGACAGTATTTAATATGAACGTTCTTATTCGAACTATTGAATAGAGAGTTGTCACAATTATTACTTTATTTTTAGTATTTTGTAGAAATTAGCTCTTTATCAAATATAACATCGAAAGTAAACAAAAAAGGTGCTTACCCATTATTGATGGGTAAGCAAAGTGATTATACGTATAATTCGTTTGTTACATCGCCTGGACTATTAATTGACACTGATTTTTGGTACTTCTTTAGATTATTACTCCCTTATTTTGTTTTAGAATAAAAATGACTGACTAAATAACTATTAAGAAAAAGGGATGTTTAGTCTAATGTAATTTGGGAGAAAGGAATACCCCAATTCTGTTTTGATAAGGGAAGTAACAGTATAAAGAAGAAAATTCCGAACACCTTCTTTACATCGTTACTCAACTCAGTTTTTTTATAAGGGGAGTAACAATCTAATGAAGTGCCTGTATTTTTCGGATTCATATGGATTAGCTCTTGTCGGCAACATTCTTTAATCGCTTTGTTAAAACTGGAAGTAGTTATTATGTTTTTAGTAATAGCATTATCTTAGTATACAAGATATTTGATTATTTTTAATACTAGACGTTATTCCAACGTTACATAAATCAACAAAACCTCTTTTTTACGAGTGATTTCATTTTATCAGAACGAAAAACAAAATAAGCTTTTCAAATAGGAAGCACTATCTAAATGAATAATAAATGAAGCGCCCTAGAAGACGAGAGAGGAAAAGAAAATGGGATACAAATGCATTGAGTGTTTAACTACGAAAGAATTCGCTTATATAGAAAAAAAAGAAGAGAAATACGCGGCTGACAAAAAAAACACAACAAAACCTTTATTCCAAGAAGGAAAATTCGAAGAAATTTTGCTTTCTACATTGCGTAGTTCGAAGTAAGACAAATTGTATATCCCTTCGATTCGAATAAGACTATGGAAGAGAAAAAGAAAATAATGAGTTAGAGAGGAAAAAAGCAATGACAAGCTTTATTTCAGATAGTCAAAACTCATTTGCCAAACTGAGAGTACAATATATTGCAATATTTTTTATTCCTTTCGAAAAGTAGGGAGTAAGAATAAAACCGGGATATAGCATATGTATATTGCTAGAATATATTTGATTATAATATATGTATTTATATGTTCAAAGGTATAAATGTTTACAGTCTATAAGAATAGAGTTGGCATAATCAAAAGGCGGGAAAATTTTGAGGGAAACAATTCTATTGGTCCCCCACGTTGAATACAACTTCAGAAAAAAATGCTCTACTCTACCCCTGTTCCACAAAAAAATATAACATGGCAACACTGATTTTCCCTTTTTATAACCTTAAAACTACCTCAACGTTTGTTGTTTCCCGCCTTCGATTGTGCCAACTCTAATCTTATAGACCAGGGGTGGCCAACCCAAATAATCTTGCGGGCCACTTCGGAAATGCATCATAACTTCGCGGGCCGCATATAAAATTATATATCCCCATATTAGATTTTGACCCACTATAGAGATTTTTTTTTTTTTGAGTGAAAAATTAAATCATAATATAATGAGTAATTATATTTGTATTTACTATTATCCTTACAGATTAACATAGTTAATTAATAATAATGATATTAAACGCAATTGCAAAGAAATATATTAACACAAAAAATTATATATAACAAATTTATAAATATAGATGAAAAAAATGAAATAATAATTAAAAATATTTTGATGGATTTACACATTTTGAGGTCCCCTGAGTCCAAAAAAGTGGTTTTTAAAAAATGTCTGTCCGTCGTCTGTCTGTGCAGACGCCTGGAGCCTAAACTACTGGGCCGATTTTGACGAAATTTGGCTTACATGTTCAGAAAAATCATATCCCGAGGCGAAATCGAGAAATGAATTTTAGCCCCAAATTTAGGGGCGCTACCTCCCAAAAACGTGAGAAAAAAAATTCTCGAAAACGGTTCCGACGATTTTTGTAAAAAAAATTCTAGAATGTAGTTTATTTAAATACAAATCTAACGATATAAGCCGTTTTCCCGGGAAAAATCTAGTTCCGGAGAAAATAGCTTAAAACGCGGACGGAGAGAAGTTATTTTTATGGTAAATTTTTATGAAATGCTCAGTAATAATTAAATGTACATACGAAAATTAATAAATGGGAAACACTGGGCTAAGTGAATATGAACTCGTTTATGAGAAAGTTTGTCTGAGTTGTCTTGGACCAATTTTTACTTGTTAAATTAAGTAATTTTTAATTCAACAATTAAAAATAATTAAATATTGTTTGGAGTGTAAGGTAGAGGTCACAGTACACAGGTGCAGGGACACTGGAGGGAGAAGGGATAAGATAAGCACATAGGAAGTAGAGGTACCAAACAGAGGGGGGAGAAGCTGCTTCAAGGCTACGTATAGGCCAAATCACCCAAACAAGGATTTCGCAGAATATAATTTGATTAATCTGCTAAATCACAACTGTAAAGACACAAATAAAACAGGCAATATCTGTCATAATATTAACAAGAATATTATTTTAAAATCAAAGTTAATTTTTTCTCATCTATATTTATTTGAAAATATGAACAAATAATGTATTTTTTAAAATAAGTACATTGACTTTCACTACTTTGGCCATTATATTTATATAAAATAAATATTTTTTTTTAAAGTATGATAAACCTCGTGGGCCAGTAAAATGTTCTAGGCGGGCCGCATGCGGCCCGCGGGCCGCGGGTTGGCCACCCCTGTTATAAACTGTAGTTGTCTATTATACTGTATTATTTTGCCGTACCCCTTCGTTATGATCTTTTTTAAATTTTACATGTTTTGAGCACGATTAATCTCTATAGATTATACAGGGTGTATACGAAACATGAGGCAAAAACTTAAGGGTTTATTCCTTGGAATGTTTGAATAATAAATTATACATTAGACGAGTTTTCAAAAGTCGTTTCATTTCGAAGATAAATGGCCAGAATTTAAAAAAATAAATACTTTTAATATTTTTATTTACAAAATGACAACCCCCAGCTATGATACATGCATCCAATATTCTCTTTATTGACTGCCAAACTCAAAAATACGAGGGGTGTTTCTTGCTGTATTAAACTCTTCTATTATGAAATTTCTCAAATCATCTAAATTTTCTGCTGATGTAGTGTACAGCAATGATTTAAAATGGCACTAAAGGAAAAAATCCAGGGATTTAAGTTGGTCGATCGGGTAGGTCATAAGTGAGGTCCACCACAGCTGGCGCACCATCGTTCATAAACCACATTATGCCGACTTTTTACTAGCAGGTCCATAAATAAATGCATATCAGTCATTTTGGCTTTCGTATAGATATTTATATAGAGAACTTTACTAACAAATGTAAAATTATCACTCAAAAATACGCCAGATAACTTTGATCACTGTCAAAGAGAGTAAATGATTTAGGTCACAATGGAAATGTATTCAAATACCTATAAAATCTGATGTTTCTTTTCGAAAAAGAATCTTCGAAAAAAAAAAAATAATAATAATTCAGCCCTGCCTTAGAAATGAAAGATTTTTCGAAAAATTGACTAACGCATAGGTAAATATTCCTAAAATAGTCTAAGAAATAACCCCCTTAATTTGTGCCGCATGTTGAGTGTATACACTCTGTAAAGTGATCTATAGCCAGGGTTCCCAAACTTTTTTGGTGGCGTACCACTAAATATGTCTTGACTTTTTCATGTACCACTGATTTTTATACAGGAAGAACCAGGGCGTTTTTACAGATGAAAGAGGGTCCGGGGGCCTTCCCCTGGCAAGAATTTTGAGTTTTAAAGGTATAAAAACAAAACATAGGGTTATTTTTTAATACAAAAATAGGTAAGGCGTGAAGTCTCACGTAAAAGGGGTTTCGTTGTTATTGTGAAACAAAATTAGTAAGGGGGAGAAGGGGGAGTTATACGAAAAATTTCGATGTTTTTTGACAAAATAACGCCAAAAATTAAACACTAACCCTAAGTGGTATATATATTTGTAATCTACTCTTCAATACCTTTCATTTGATACCCCACATCAAAATTAGTAAGGGGGAGGAGGGGGGGGGGATTATTAATTTTTTGACAAAATGGCGGGGAAAATGAGATATTACCCACAAGTGTTATATATTTTTATCATCTACTCTTCAATACCTTTCATTTGATACCCCACTCAAAATTTTAAAAAAATATTTTTTTTCGAGTGACATGAATTATCCGCCATCTTGGATTTCCAGTACATCAGATCGAATTGCTAATCTTATTTTTTCTATGGCCCAGCAGACCGCACATTTTGCATATTTTTCTATATTTTTAGTAATAGCGCAAGTACGGTTTTAGGGGGGGGGGGGGACACGAAAAATTTCGTTTTTTTTTTTACAAAATGGTGCCAAAACCTAAACACTAACCCCAAGTGGTATATCTATTTGTAATCTACTCTTTAGTACCTTTCATTTGATATCCCACTCAAAATTTTAAAAAAATATTTTTTTCTTGCGATGTGAATTATCCGCCATTTTGAATTTGAAATGCTGATTATTTTGAGTTCTATATATTTTTCCTGTGTGCGCGTCAAAACGATCTTTATTACTGGTAAGTTTCACGCTTTTATCTCTTTTGGTTCAAAAGTTATTGGAACCGTACAGAGTGACAGACAGACAGACACATGAACGAAACTATAAGGGTTTCTTTTTTTGGTTTAACCAACGAAACCCTAAAAATGGTAGGCATATCACATTTTTTTAATGCAATACAAGTTTTTAAATTTAAGTTGTAACAGACTAGAGTACTGTATCATTGTTTTTTTTACCTTCAATCCCCTGGCTAGAGAGTAGGTGTTTAGGGATGATTGTTAAATTTATAATTTTTTAATTTGTGTTTTTTTGTTTAAAAAAAAAAATCATAAATTTAGAACATAAAATAACACGAATAAAACATAGAATATTTATAAAAATTGTATTAAAAGATACTTCCAAATAAACTATGTGGCTAGGCAGGTTAATGGGATGAATGTGCTAGCAAATATTGGTTCTAACTAACGATGGACTGCATTTTTAACGCAAATCATCCTCAATGCAGGACAATCTGTTTCTATACTTGGTTTTGAGGTATATAAGGGATGAATACACTCCTAACAATCGCATATATATTTATGCGGCGCGTACCACTAGACACGATCTCGCGTACCACTTGTGGTACGCGTACCACAGTTTGGGAACCACTGTATAGTACTGGCAAGAAGATAATTATTAAAATAAGGTTGTATACAACCTATGATGATGTAATACGTATTACATCATGAATTGAATAATGTTTGTTAATAATGCTATTACCTGTATATTATGTATTTATAATTCAAATAGAAAAGAAAAATATTTGTGTAAAAATTACGAATAAAACAAATGTTATAAAAGGGCTTATCTAATAAGTAAATGTGTAAGAAAAGAAAAGAAAAAGTCTCCAGTGGTATAAAACCGAGAAGTAAAAGAAATATAAAGGTCCTTTTTACCAGAGGTATCTGTATGTGGTGCAATACTGCTGATGTTGACATCTTAATACAGAGAGAAGGGCTAAAAAAAAGGAGTTAGAAGTGTCGGCATAGATATGACGGAGGAAGGATGCGAGACAGTGGCAGGGGAGCTCTGGATTATTCTAATATGTCAACGGATGGCGTAGTGTGTAGGGTTGAAGACGTGACACCATGGAGAACGTTCCGGGCCCGACGTTCGGCTACCTACCCCCACCCTAACCCACAAGATGAAAACGCTGTAAGGAGGCCGTGCCGAGAGAGATGTGTATTATGGAATATGCAAAACGTGTTTTCCTTCTTTCTCTGACACAAGGAGAAAAGGGTTAGACCGAGCTGTAGACGGGATCCTACCCCTCTCAGTCTCCGGATGAAATTATACCGTCTGAAATGCGATATGTAGGAATGATATTGAGGTATAGCGGGGTAGGATGAAGTGTGACATAGAAACAGGTAGACGTTTACTAGAGAGATACTTCCTCGCTTTTTCTCTTAAGGAAATATTGTTGGGAGTTTCCCTAGAAACCTGAAGGCTTCCTCTTGTATCCATTTCTTCAGCAATTGGTGTTAAAAATGTCTCATAAACGGCTAATATAAGAGTTTTCTCATAAAGAAAAAAATACAAACATCATCTATGTTAATAATCTATCTATCTCTAGTTTTATATTAATTTTCAAACGATTCATCCATAATTTATCGATGTAGAATACAAATGAGTTTTAATGACATGATATAGTTTTAGAAATTTGTACCTAAATCTAGAGATATCTAATCAAAATAAATGAGCTATTACTAAAAAAAAATATATAGTTATAGTTTACAGTAGTGTAAAAAATTTGTTGATCCTATTGGATTGACATTTTTGAGCTTAAGTAAAGTTTACTATAAAATGAAATTCCATAAAAGCTATTGTTTTCCAGCAATACAGAGATCTGTAGATGACGTTTCAAATGTATAAATATATTTAATTAATTTTTTCTTCTTTCTAGGTAGAAGTATTAGGCAACCAACTTATACTTATATACCAACTTTTCTTTACACGCATATCTCATTGTAAATGATAGAGTTTGAGGTATTTTCATCAACTTAAGAAACTTGGGCGATCACATAAGTTTTGATTTTCGCTAAAAAAAAAAGAGGATGAAGAAAACCTTGTGCGTGAAGAGCTCAGTTTTTACGAATTTCCTATTTCGTTTAAAAACTTTTGCGTTGTAAAACCGGGAAACACGAGCTTCTGACGTCGAAGGAAACTCATTTGGACTTTAGGCAGTTTTACGCTCTCTCCCATACTTACAGTGAGGGAGTAATTTGTCGGCACCTTCCTTTGCAGGGCACGCCCACGCACTTCGTGACCCCTTCCAAAACCTGAAACTCACACGGATCCCACTTGCCTTGTAGAACACCTTACCAGCTGTAATTAAGTCGAGTAATTAACTGACGTGAGCTCTAGATGTATTAACACTTGGTTTGTAGTTGTTAACGTTAATACTAAAGTCTGTTACTCTATAACGATTGCCGACTTGACTTTCTTTGTCAAAAGAGAAACCTTCAGACATCATGTAATATAATTCCTTATATATATATTTTTTTTAAATAATCTACTTTACAAACCCCAAGCTTATAAATTCGAGTAAAAACAGAAACAGAATCAGTTAAAATATTTTGTTTTTCCTTATTACGAATAATTTTTTATCCTTCGTCGATCTTATTTTTTTGAGATCCTGTGGACATGGATCCAGCATGCATCCATCCACTTCACATGTCGAAGCTATCTCGATCTGACATATTTAGCTAATTTTAAAATATCTCCTCACTACTGATTATGATCTACATCTCAATTTGTATGGTTCTAGACGTTACGTTTTAAATATTTGGATCAGTATAAATTTTAACACGAAAATATTTCTTGTATTTTGTGTATTTGTTAGTAGAAGCTCGTCTTCCCATGTGTTTTTTTTTTTTTGTTTTTTTACTCTATATTTACTTTTTTTTATCATAGGAGCTAGTTGGTATTCTTTAAACCTAAATCTTGGGAAGGGATAAAATATAAATAAATATATATGTTTATAAACAAAAAAAATTCTACACAACCGTATGCTAATATATATATTCCCAATGTCAATAACTATATGGATGTTGCGATGTAAACATCGAACATTTGAGTTGGAATAATGTTCTCTTCATAGTATTTACATGACATCATCATGTAGGTATTATTATGCTAATATCTATGTCATGTATGATACATTGTAAATACGAACGTAATGTGATTTTTGTCAAAATAGGAAACACTATGAATGTATTTTCACAGTGCAAAGTTGGATTGAGTCTGAACATAATATACATTCTATATTCATACTAGAATAAATTATATATATATATANTTATTTTTTCTATGGCCCAGCAGACCGCACATTTTGCATATTTTTCTATATTTTTAGTAATAGCGCAAGTACGGTTTTAGGGGGGGGGGGGGACACGAAAAATTTCGTTTTTTTTTTTACAAAATGGTGCCAAAACCTAAACACTAACCCCAAGTGGTATATCTATTTGTAATCTACTCTTTAGTACCTTTCATTTGATATCCCACTCAAAATTTTAAAAAAATATTTTTTTCTTGCGATGTGAATTATCCGCCATTTTGAATTTGAAATGCTGATTATTTTGAGTTCTATATATTTTTCCTGTGTGCGCGTCAAAACGATCTTTATTACTGGTAAGTTTCACGCTTTTATCTCTTTTGGTTCAAAAGTTATTGGAACCGTACAGAGTGACAGACAGACAGACACATGAACGAAACTATAAGGGTTTCTTTTTTTGGTTTAACCAACGAAACCCTAAAAATGGTAGGCATATCACATTTTTTTAATGCAATACAAGTTTTTAAATTTAAGTTGTAACAGACTAGAGTACTGTATCATTGTTTTTTTTACCTTCAATCCCCTGGCTAGAGAGTAGGTGTTTAGGGATGATTGTTAAATTTATAATTTTTTAATTTGTGTTTTTTTGTTTAAAAAAAAAAATCATAAATTTAGAACATAAAATAACACGAATAAAACATAGAATATTTATAAAAATTGTATTAAAAGATACTTCCAAATAAACTATGTGGCTAGGCAGGTTAATGGGATGAATGTGCTAGCAAATATTGGTTCTAACTAACGATGGACTGCATTTTTAACGCAAATCATCCTCAATGCAGGACAATCTGTTTCTATACTTGGTTTTGAGGTATATAAGGGATGAATACACTCCTAACAATCGCATATATATATTTATGTGTGTTATGAAAATTTGTTTATATACTCGTATGTTTGTTTGAAGTATTAAGAGAATAATCATTTAGAAATCAGTCGATTTAACTGCTTTTAAAACCTTTTTAAAGCTGAGTCTGCCTAATTCAAACCCCGCTAGTCCGGACTGTATGAATTACTTTCCTTATTTGTGGTTCTGTTTTGAGAAACAATCAACATTAAATTCGTATCTGCTCATGATTTGTTGTCAGTTAATTACTTGAAAAAAGGTCCTTGTATAGTTCAAGCCTATGAATATTAAACGTAAAAGACATTTGTATAATTAATCATTTTTCACCTAGTATTGATGCCAAACATAATTTAATTATCTAAGCTAAAATGAATTTTTAATCAAACAACTATTATAGTTTGATAAAGGACCAAGTTGCAAACCATAAAATGTCTATTATTGGAATTAATTATTCTGAAGTTTAAACCTTTAAGTATCAAGGTAATTAAAGAAGCACGAAATATTCCACCAGTAGTTAAATTATAAATTAATTTTGTCGAAGTTTAATTTTCTCTAATTAAATTTCCAAATCAAATTTGCAAATTATCGTGTACTTAATTGTTTTTTTTTTTTTATTTATGTTTCAGTGTGGCGGTAGTGAGTAACCCGGACGTGCTGGCGACTCGTCCATTGTGGGACCTTTGGAGCCACGATTTCTGGGGTACGTCCTTGGGATCGCCCAGTTCGCACGGTTCCTATAGACCGCTCTGCGTTCTTTCCTACCGTCTGACGCACGCCGTATGTGGCTTCAAACCAGCATGTTACCATCTGGTAAACGTAGTCCTGCACGGTTTGGCGTCAGGTCTCGTACACAAAGCCGCCTGTGAGATCCTCAACTCGAGAGCGGCTTCCGTCGCCGGCCTGCTCTTCGCCGTTCATCCGATCCACACTGAAGCCGTTGCTGGAATAGTCGGAAGAGCGGATCTGTTGTCGTGTATATTCTTCCTTCTGTCTCTACTGACTTACATCGAGCATGTAAAAAGAAGGGATTTTTCCAACGCCGGCAAGACGACTTATTTTAAAAGGAGATCGAAATCAGTGGAACCTATACAGGCGAAGCCTCTGTTACCCGATTGGGTATACTTGGGATCGTCACTAGTTCTAGCAGCATGCTCGACCCTCTGC
The DNA here is from genome assembly GCA_001010745.2 of Gerris buenoi. NCBI lineage: Eukaryota > Metazoa > Arthropoda > Insecta > Hemiptera > Gerridae > Gerris > Gerris buenoi. Next base: position 83,669 of record KZ653105.1, on the reverse strand, counting down.
AAGGAGACAGGTATCACAGTGCTTCTAGTCTCAGCATTCTACGACCTCCTCATCCATCGGCAGCTCAACATCTTCAAATCGGTAAGTTTGCAATCTTGCTTTCTTCGATTCACTAACCCGCCTAACCAAACACCCTTGTTATCGATCGCTTCTAAACCACCTTCCCCATCACAACCATTATCCCCAATAGGGAAAACAAAACAACCGCAATTAATGGATACGCGTGTCACTGAACCGTAACACTGTTTTATCTTAATGGACAATGGAGACTATTACTTTAACCCGCTGATGATAGTGAATTTGCCGGTGCTGTGACATAAAACTCAATCGCTTCCAGATTCTAATCTGCAACTGACCTATTTCGAGCGAGGAGCAAATCATAGCTAATATCTGTCCATACTAAGTAAGCAAATATATATCGAGTAATAACTAGCTGAATAAGTTAAAGGTTATATTGGTAATAACAGTTTCCAACATTTCCCTGTGAAACATACTTTGTTAGCCCACAGATCTTATCCAGCTAGTGGATCGAACCATGTGTGCTAAATCACGACACTTAGGATTAGCCTTAAGGTAAATTTTATTCTTACCTGTTTAATAACTTATTCAGGAATTTTTTAATTCTTCATTAGATGTGTATTGTTGTTCGACAATATGAATAATATTACTGTCTATTAACTAACAATTAAATTAAATTTTCTTTTAATTTATTAATCCATTATCCATCCACTATTGAACTAAAACTTTCTAACTTTTGTACTTTAATACTTAAATCTTAACTCAGCTAAACAGCCAAGGACTTTGGCTAGCAATTCTCTTTATACTTTAAACTCCTTTTGACAATTTTAGCATGTTGAAAGAAAAATGATTAAATTTTATGTTAACTTGTTCATCGATAATCGATATTGAATATACTCCTCATGATTTTAATAAATCACAAAGTTATTGATCTAATGCCGCCTTTAGGTCGAACTATTAGTTTAACAGCCGCTGTTACTTGGAGCCCTTTTAGTTCCTAGCACCTGCTTATACTTCTCTCCGCTGCGGTCGTATTATTTGCATCTAATTTCAACTTCTATTACAAACTTAGAAATTGTGTTTTGTGGTAAATATCTAAATTTCCTTTTATTGTCTAGTTTTAGGAATTATATTGCTGGCGTTTATATTTGTCATATTTGATTTAGGAACCGTGCTATATTTCTGCAGAGAATTTGTTTGTTTTTAGGCCATTTCTGGTTGCAAATTCTCCGAAAGTGAGCAGGTTAGTTGACAATGGTTGCTAGTACAGAGGTATCGTAGTAATTTGTCCAACCCGGTTCCCTGTTCATTGCCGAGTGTAACCGATGTTGTTTGCCGCTTTGTTTCCAGTCATTCGTTCCAACTAACGGGTATTCATTACTCCCTCTAGCATCTGTGTTGAGTAAGAGCTAGGAATGTTTCATTCCGTGCAATTTCAAGCACAATATCGCTTCACCGCGGATTGTGTACAAACCGAAAAACGGAGTGAGAGAGTGAAATATTCCACGGTTCTGCCAAACCCTGTTTTCCACATCCCGCTTCCCAATGTTTACAATCAATTAAAACTGTGACGACTCGGTTCGCCTGCCTCCCTTGTAATAACCCATATCCCCCCCTTCCAACCAACTCTCCGATGAATCCAGACTTCAAATTGTCTGCAGTTTTTGGAAAAACACCCCCTCTATTACACCGTACCTCCAACGTGGATTATTACCCGTTCCAATATTCTCTGTTTATATTTAATTTCACTCTTGTTTTCAAACCAACTATATTTGGTTTCTTGTTGAGTAACAAGAAACCATCTATCTAAAAATATACATGTAAAATTACTATTTTCATTAACTTAATTTCGAAAAAGTTTAAAACTAGACAGGATAAGAGTAGGTGTACACATAATATGATATATATCGGAGAGAGCTGTGTACAATTTTATAAAATAAAATTTTTCAATTAGTTTTTTCACCTCCTACCTCGGCCTTTATTGATTTTTTGCTTTTATGAGCCATTATTAAAGTTTTTGATAACTTTTTAAATATGTTTGAACTCGGCAACCTCAAGTCGTGTAAACTCTTTATTTTATTTTCATGCTATCACAAAACATAAAGTATATAAAAAAAAAACAAATAACTGTGATAGATATTAAAATATTCTGCCAATTAATATGACGATTTATATTTAGAACTGTCTCCGAGAATAAAACTTTTTTTGAAGAAAAATAATTGTTCAGATTTTTTTTAAAAAGGATAAAACTATTGATAAAATTTACTATTGACCGTTTTTTTTTTTTTTTTAGCAGTATATATATTTGTAATCTA